>OX596142.1:12007073-12226499 GCA_951394285.1 Epirrhoe tristata
ATTTTACACCAAAGTTATAAAAATATACAGTACACGACACATCCATGATGTGTAGTGCCAGTAACAACAAATCACTTATGTGCTTCGGGCGGAACATTGCATCTTCGATCCTGGCTGTAGTCATTGACGGAGGCCTACCGCCCCGTCCAAAAGTCCGTCACTAAAAAAAAAAAAAAACAAAGGTCAGTCAAAGTCACTTACAAAAATCACTCTCATTGGTTTAGGGCACTTTTGACTTACTAACTGCAAAATAACAAATAATTTCTTTCGGAATAACTAGTTTGTTGCAAGTAGGTGCACGGAAGCGATAGAAAATCGTTCTATTTGAGTTATTGCCGCCGAGACTTCAATCTAGAAACGATTTCGCCGAGAGAGAGCTCTCGACTCGATATTTTCACAACACATTCTGTTACCGAAACGATTCTATTGCCTTCGTGCTATACAAGCAGCAAACTTTGGAAATAAGGTTATAGATAATGTTTTATATAGTTTTAAATTTCTGATACTAATCGTAAAACTAAAATAAGCCTTTGAAAAACTTACATAAACATAGTCGTTTACTTTTATATATTTTTTATTTATTTTATACATATGAATATAACAAAAATAAAAGAAGCTAAATGAAGCGAAAACAAGATTAAGTACCTCTGTCTCGAAATGAGATAAATATTCTTTCAGAATTTCTTTTTTTTTTTTGCTTAGTTTGGGCTAGGTGATGCTGTGTGAAATGTCTAGCATTAATGATTTATTTAGATTATAACCAGATCCTTTGAATCTTGTTTTTATTGAACACTTAAGAATACTTAGGCAAAATAAATAAGATATCAAAAGAACATGACATTTACAATGGCAAGCTTAATCCTGAGATTTTTTCTAAAACACATTAAATGATGTCTAGTCAATTTCAAATATACATTTGGCACATGCTCGGGACACATTTTGCAGGTTAACATATTAAACGTGAAAAATGACCCATCGCCCTCAACAAGAATACAAACTTTTCTTACATTTTCGTAAACTATCGCTACAAAAACAATACTCTGAAGAGAACTTATCATCTCTTAACATCAGTTCTAGGTAATGAAAATCCCATTTCAGCGGGGAAAAAAATGTGCCAAGATCTCTCACGAAATTGAAACACAAAGCTAATACAACTCTTTAAAAGCATTACAGTTGCATCCGAGCCGGCTCCGGCAGTACTCAGGAAATTAAAAGAGAATCTAAGATAAGAAGCTTCAGCTAGTTTGTAAGGAAGCACTTTCAGCGATGTAAATAACGAGAATAAATTAAAATTGCTGTCGCTGGCTGTTTGTGGAAACCTGCGGCCGGCATTCATATGTAATAACACGTAAAGACGATCAATATAGCGTTAGGATTATTTTGGAACACTCAAGACTTCCAAGAACATTTTCCATCTGATCGAGAGTTGGAATCCTAGCTGAGCATTAATTTTATTTTAAATTTTATAATGTCATAAACTTCTGCAAAGCTTTCAAATAATTATGTATTTGGTACTCTCTTTCGTTCAGAATACCAGTTGATGTTATGACGGTGTATTTTTGTCAGAAATACGCTCGCAGATTGGAACTCACTTCTGAATTCATTTTGGAAGTTGTTGTAGCTAAATGCACTCGCAAAGGTAAAAGGTTTTATGGAAAATTTTGCAGTAAAATATTTTCTTCGTGAAAACATATTTTAATGCACTTTAGCGGTAAGAAGAACTTACCACTTATTTATAATCTAAGGCACCTACTGAGTATTTGTCGTCCTAATAGTAGTGCCTGAGAAATTATGTGATAAGGACTTAGAATAGAATAGAATAAAGTTTTATTTTCTCCACATCATATACAGCAGTTACAATAGGTACCTAAATCTTAGCTTGCCTTAGATCTAAACCTAAGCTTTCTAACGGCTCCGCTTTAGTAGAAACCGGCCCTAGCTCATGCCATGAATGTTCTATGAACTCAACATTCGTTTTTTTCATGTATAATGTCCTCTAGTTGTAGTATGCAAACTACAAATATGCAAATATAACCTTTGTGCGGTGCCCTTTGCCATGAGAAAGCTATTAAAATGTCTAGAGAAAATGTTTTGCGCGACAGTAGGGCGGCGCAAGTATAAACACCCCTTGAACATGGTTAATTTATACACCACTACTAATGTAGTACTTAAGTAATGTTTTGCTGCTAGCAAAATAATAATACGCCTAAAACTATAATAGCATCGTCACGTTAACCTCTTTTAAAATATACAACACTCTTTCTTTTTTAGATCCTTAAAGAGATCCCACCATTCATTCATATCCGGCTCCATTTTTTTTTAATTCATTTTTCATCCATTCATGCTCATCACTGACTTTCTACATCACTATTATCTATGTCGCATAGTTTGCATGCGATGCTAGAAGACTATTATTAGAAGATTTAATCTGAAATAACATAATGAGTACAGTCTCGACCCGGAGTTCAACAGGCATTTGTAAGAACGCCGGACTGCACGTTATGAGGTCGCCATTTGCCGACGCGGGACAAACGAGCTTGCTGACCACTTTGTAAAGTGGATGGATTTACGGAACTTTTATTATCTCACTTAAAACTAGACCACGAATAATTTTGTGAAAACATTGAAACGCATGTCCACAAACTGGATATTTGTTTGGTGAACAAACACTCTTTTATGAAGGTGCATATCAGAATGGTATTGTAATTAGAGTTGTAGCTAATAGCGTTTATGACATTTACATGGATTAACACTAGGCACTAGATCAATAGCCTGAGGGAACAATCTTAGCCTATGTGCTTCTAACGGGTCCTGAGATGTTTATTTTGCGATGGAATAATCTTGTTTAGCACATAAACTCAGTGACTTACACAGTCTGTATTTTGGGGATTATTTGCGCCTGTCACGGTGCGCGGTGGGGAGTGATGGTGTTCATATTTCCCAATTTACTAACGAAAACACAAACAAAACACAACATAAAAAATAAGCCCACCGCTTGATAAGTCACTTCCACTAAACCAAGCGCCGTGTTCAGTTTGAATCAGTGAAATACTGAAATATGAATGAACTGTGTCAAATATTATGTGGACAAAGGAATGTTGAGATGAAAGCTCAGTGAGGGCAGCGGGTTTATGATTACCTAATTAGTGGAAGCTTCGACTGATGCCCAAAACAATAAATATTTTGCCAGAGAAGTGATATAAGGGTGTTTTTTTTTTAATCTATATTACCTACGGGCTACGGTAGAGTTGATATTTGTTGTGGGTATTTGTTGCTAATCCTGTTTGGCATTCAAACGTCATTGACTGAACTAATTTGACTAATTTGACGACCTCTGTGACGCAGTGGGCAAAAGGTCCGCCTGCGATGCAGAAGGTTGCGGGTTCGATCCCCGCCGTGGGACAAATGTTTGTATGACCTACAGATATTTGTCTCGGGTCTGGGTGTTCCTATGTATAATATGTATGTATTTACAAACAAAAAGTATATAAGTAGTTTATCAGTCATCTAGTACCCATACCACAAGCTCAAGCTTACTTTGGGGCTAGATGATGCTGTGTGAAAAGTCCAGCATTTTTTTTTTTTTTTTTTTTATTATTATAATTTAAATTGTCTTGCATTGCTTTTGTGTGTGTTTTATAAGCATGTAAGCAATAATCTCTGTAATAATTTTGCTCAAAAATAAGCCTTATCTCTAACAATAGTTGTTGTTATATTAATACTCGCACTATTTATGAATCGTTTTAGTTTTGGCATCTCTTTTTCTAGTTTCGTCGTCAAAGCTCAAAGCTCAAAGCGAGAATAAGGAATTGTAATCTTTTTATCTGACTGAAATGTAGGCTATTCAGACTAGATAGTCGCTTGTAAAGAACAAAGAGAGTAAGTTAGTACTCAAGTAGAAAAAACCCAACTGGCTTTATTTTCCTACGATCGCATAAAACCGTGATATATCATACAGACGTTCTTACATTTCCTTTGAAAATAATCTCCAGTAGAAATTAAGTTTGTTCTGAGCCTCTCAGTGTTATTCCGCCATTTACAAGGCAATCTACATAAATTTATCAGCAACCCGCACCGGGCTGCTAGGGAGGGGCTGTGGCCGGACACACGTAACAATTATTTCCAACACTATCAAATAAATCAAATACTACGTGGTGTAGAATATATGCTCTCTAAGCCTCGAGGCAGCTCGAGGTCTTGATTTTGTTTTACTGAACGAGGACTGCATCACAAAAAAGCGGTTCTATGATCGACTTTATCAGTTTTTTATCTGTTATGTTTGTGTTTTTTATTCTTAAAAGTTCTCCGTTAGTAGAGGTAAGATATTTTCGAGGAGGTTCCATAAAATATTTGGAGTGGGTTTTCTACGGGATACTTTTTACATAGAACTAAAAAACATCATAATTTGGTAAAAAAAAAGTTTAACTTCAAAAACGTAATATAACTTATGAATATCAACGATTTTGCATTCTTTCCGGCTTTTAAGCTTCACGAATTTAGCAGCATCCCTAAGTGGATGTTTGATAGCACCCACATTCATCTTTCGAAGACAGATGAGCTAATGCAGAGCCCGAAAAATACTTAATGTGCTTTTTATCGCCTCTCGACTGGGCTGTTCTTTTTGCCGAAAAAGCCTAAAGCATTTAATGGACTCCCCCAGCTGTCTAGAGAAATGTTGGAGTCGATGATGGTGAACCTTTTAGTTAACATGGAGTTGGGGATGTTTATCTGATTTTTTGAGAGCTGTTTAACGGCTGTAGGTACAGTCAAGCTCACCAACTGGTAATCCCCCTTATAGGCAGTTTGTTAATGCGCGCCTCGTACAGGGGGGTTACCAGTTGGTGACGCTGACTGTACATGTACTCTGTTATTCATGACGTATTTTTTCTTTACGTAGAAAAAAAGTTTGGTTTTAATCTAGTTCAATCAACGCAAGTAGTTGGCAGTAATTTGTTTTTTTTTTCTTGTCTTCCCATTATCTGTGGTGAATATTTCAGGTGGGATTTTATGTGCGCCTCAAAGAAACTCTTTTTGAGCACATCGACACAAATATGTTTAGAACTTCTGAAGTTCTGCGACTTACAGTTTTCTCACGATATTTTCCTTTACCATAATACAGTTTAAAAAAATAACTCATCGGCGCACGGATTCCAACTCATTAACTTTAAACCGAAAGGTTGCCACTATACCACCAGTAATAGGTGCAGTCAGCAACGAAAGTCGAACAGTTGGACTTTTTAAAATGGTTTTTGTTTTCGATAACCAAGAAAAAATAAACTTTCTTGGGAAATTATTATGAACCAAGACTTTATCTTCAAATATAAGTTGGTCAATGGTCATGATGTTACGGATTTCGGGAATATTCAGATTTGTGAAACATAAAGTGTTAATCGACTTTCTTTGCTGACTGTACTTAGTCATGCTCTCACAAGTATTTAAGCCAAACCAAAGAGAGTATGACTATTAATTAGTTCTGTTTAGTTTTCATTGTTATTTATGTAGATTAATTGTATTTAATGATGAACTTGGATGAAATCTAGAGATAAATCTAGGTACGTGGCACCTGCGCTGCGTTATCTTGTTTACAAAGAGAGTCGTGGTGTTCTTCGCTAAATAATATCATTAATGTAGATGTTCTTGTGATTCTGTCACGTTTGTTAGTTCTTCGGCAAAATGTGGATATGTGTTAAATCAAATCAAATATTTATTTATTTTCACTCATAAACAAAATTTACAATAAAATAAACACACAAGAGTCTAAAAAAATAAATAGGTATATTAAATGTCGGACATGCCTCTGACTATACTTCTTACCGATTTTCAAAGAATCTGGAATAGGTACTTACCTACATAAAATATCTGTCAGAATTTCTAGCTCGCCTTAGGGATACAGTCGGCCGTGATCATTTTGCCACCTGTTACCGATTTTATCCATGAAGTTCAAAAGTAGGTATAAGCACGTTATGATCTTTTGTTACCGATCCATTTTTACAATTGTTAAATTGATTTATGCCATAATAATATGTATAATTATTTTGTAATTTAGACACAATAGCAACTACGATTACGAGTACTTATTATGAATGCTTCAATTACCCACACTCGAAGTATTACAAATACAACACGCATGTTACAATCGTCACATATGAATAATAGCTTCGTAAAATCTATAAAATATTCAGAAAGCGTTAGGAAAGTTTCGCAAGTTCTCGAAGCCAATAGATGAGTACATGGGATGCGGTGTTCGGAACATTCAGTAAGGATAGCAAACGATTGCTAACGTATATTTGTCACCGACTCGCGCTAGGGTTGCCCCTTATCACATATCATATTCATTTAAAACATTGGACCACTTTTATAATAAAGTCTGTGAACATTGAGAAGGTATTTATTGAAACAAAATATAATGAATGCACGGATGCAAAAAAAAAATGCAGTGGAAATCAAACTCGCACTTCTTGCTTGTTGTCAATTAAGTATTGGCCCGGCTCGCCACCGATGTCGTCAAAATATTGCTTGATAAAGAAATGTGTATTATTGTGTACCTATATCGATGTAATATAGATTATTGCTCAGCGTGGCTCAAATAAATAATTAAAGGCATTCGTTGCTTCCGTAGGTATAATTAAGCATTTATGAAAAGCAAGGAATAACAACAGCATTAATAATTGCGCAGTTCTATTTCAAGCGATAATTCCGAAGTGGCAGGTGTTAATTTGAAACGGATTCTTAGAAACAATTTGATGGTGAGCACTCCGATAATAATTAAATTTATTCAAAATACCGTTATGACCGTTCAAATTAAATATCCTGAAGTTTGAAATACATGATATATTTTAAATACTCAAATAAAATATAAAATATTATTAACTCGAAGTCTGTTCGACTGTACATACTTTGTTGTTACTGCAGAATAAGTCTGCTGCCTTGTGACAACCCTACTCTAAATAGTGCGGAAATGATCCGGGAGCGAGATATCGCACATCGTCACGCTTATTAGCGTCACCACAAGCTGGTGGGACGAAGCCGGGACTCACTTGTAGATGGTTTTAGCTCAGGTTAGCTTTGTCTGTGGAATAACTTGTCTTACATTGTATAAGTACTTTTCTTTGCAATTGAAATATTTACACTCTCAAATAAGAATGAAAATTGCAGCGCTTTCCATAGGGCTGTCAAAAGCTTGCAAGTCTTTTTTGAGAGAGGAGGATATATTACGATCAGTTTATTACCGTCGTCGCTTAAGTAATTTGGAATCATCTTCCAGCGTCTGTATTTCCGCTGAGCTACGACCCTGTTCTTTTTAAGAGAGTTAATAGGCACCTTCTGGGTAAGCTCGCTCCATCGTAGACCTCACTCTTGCCTGTGTAAGTTTCGAGGTCAAGAGCCGACCCATTCATGATAAAAAAAGTAAGCTTTTCTGTACTATTATTGGAAATAAGTTAAATATAAAAAGTATAAGAGACTGAGATATATGACGACCTCTGTGGCGCAGTGGGCGAAAGTCCGCCTGCGACACAGCAGGTTGCGGGTTCGATCCCCGCCGCGGGACAAATGTTTGTATGACCTAGAGATATCTGTCTCGGGTCTGGGTGTTTCTATCTATAATATGTATGTATTTACAAACAAAAAGTATGTAGTTAATCATTCTAGTACCCATAACACAAGCTCTGCTTACTTTGGGGCTAGACGATGCTGTGTGAAAAGTCCAGCATTATTTACTTATTATTTATATAACTATACGGAGTCTAGAACATTCTCAATTTATGACAAACTAAGCATTCTCCTGAGATAATCCTGACACTAGTCATTTGCTATACAAAGTGCTTTAAAACTACTTAGCTAACTAATCTTTTATGCAAAGTTTGATAAAGCAATTACTTTAAGTTTAACTTGCATTTAAACTTAAAGTCTAGGGCCTAACATGCATTAGTTTCGCTTAAAATTATAACTGAGGAGATATATAACTTTAAACTTAAAGCCGAGCTTAGACGCACTGCAAGATTTGCGACCCAAGCAAAGCTTTACCAATCTCCATCCAATTCGATACAAATATCACATCTTGATAGATAATAAATCTTGTAATCTAAATCTAACTAATGAAAATTGCAAATGTGAGTAAATTATGTTTTGAACTGAGCATCATACACTCGTTGTTTGACGATTTATTTGATTCTATTCGCTGTCGATAAAACAGGTGTTCTGTACAGTTGTATTTTAAACTAGTTATTTTGATTAAAAAGGCGCGTTCAGCACGGACCAGTGTAGTCTTTGCAGTGTTCAGTATCCAAAACCTTTGAAACTAGACAGAAGTTAAATGGAAACATGATTATCATTAATTTGAACCTGAACAGCAACAAAATAAGGTATTCATTTGAATGCAGACGCTCGGATAACCCCGATATCTGTTGAGGACGGTTATCGAAGGCTGCGAGAAACATCCTCTTATTGTTAAATAAATATTTATTGATTTCGATGGGCGGTATTATGGTATTCAATTGCTAATGGAATGAAAAATGGATATCGTTGAATACAGCATCATCATCTACCATGAAATAGAACGCGAGTAATAATTGATTATTTGTATCCTAATTTGCAATTATATGTAGACTACAATTTCTTATTAGGTACCTACCTACCTACCTATGTCAAAATAAGGGGTTTTATCTGTGGGTTTATCCAAATCGATTCAGTAGTTTTTATGTGAAAGAGTAACAAACATTCGTTACATGTCTTAAATAATGTATATTACAGAAATACAAAAGTGTAGAAAAATAACAAAGTTGAGCTCCCCAAAGTGTGTATCCATGTTTCTTCCATAATTAACTTCCAATAAAAAGTCATCAATCACTAATCATTTTCTTTTCAGTCTTGACACGAAACGGCACTTCAGTATTGAAAGAACTTGCTTTATTTTGCAGTGTATTTAGTTGTTTGTCCAAGTTGTCACTGACAGGGATACCAACTGGTTTGTTGTCAAGTTTTCCTTCGCCAACATGAGCTCGTGTTACACAAATGTGATAGTTTACGAGTCTGTCTGGCTATCCGTATGTTGGTTCGTTCTTCGAGCTGAAATTGCTAAATGGAATAAGGTAGCTTTATAGCTACGTCAAAAAGAGACCAAAAAAACCTAAGCCCCAAACTGTGTATGTTGGACTGATTATATTGGTCTCGAAATAATCACCTAGTTTATGACGATTTTAAATGATCAAACTGGTCCTATTAAACAAATCAATTTTTGACTTTGACCAGGACCGAACCCTCGAACTTAGAAACAGAAGATTGGGCCGCTCCCTCTAGACCACCAGTGCTCAACTCATAAAACTCACGTTTGGGACTGTACATCCGTGGGTATTACTGACGCAGATATTCATGGATGTTATGGACGAAGTCACGTGCTCGCTTTGTATTCCGCAGTCGTAGCATCGATCTGATTACGCGGGATCTAAAATACTTATACCACTCACGGCTTTGCTCATTTTCCATTCAATGGGTGCACGTTTTATCAGCCATCGCTTGAGTCTTATACGAGGTTCGAAAATTATGTACTGGAAAAAGTTTTGTCGGTTTTTGGGAACTGCAAGGCACAAGCTGAAAAGTTATAAAACAGACCCCATTGATAGGATAAGGCTAAAGGGCAAAAAGATTTCAAGCATGAACATGGTCAGCTTAGTTGCTGATCGAATCGATTTCAACGTCTTTATTATTAGTATCGAAATCAAAATACGATCTCTTGAAATCGACTCGATTCCTGTTCTTTCGCGAACAATAGAATTAGGACAAAAAACTGGGTTTGGAGCGTAGCTTTTTTTTTGTGATTTTGCGTCTAAATAACTATTGTTTTATAATTACATAATAAACAATAATTACATTATGCCTGAACAATACTTACTTTACAAAATTCTGATCTTGAAACCTGCATTATTGGAATATTTAAATGAGTTTCTTGAGAATCATCCATTTCCTCCGACCACAGTTCAAATACGAGAAAACCAACTGACCATTCAACTTTTATGTCCGATGTTCACGTTATGCGATCCAATAACATAACTCAAAGCTTGTTGATACGGCAATCGTAAAATAACGCAGTAAACAAGTGAACGTGATAGATTGTCGATACACACTTAATCATGTTCTATATTTGAATTCAGGTCAATGTTAACTGGAAAGTGTGCCTATTTTGAATAATTACTTTCTAAAAACTGAAAAATACATTTTGAACGTTATCTAAAAATAATATATTTAAAATCTTTACCTCTGTTTTAGGAAATTATTATTGTCACAACAATCTCGCTCTGATGTCACAAAATCAGGAGCAATCCGCAAATAGCAGAGCATTTTGTGCAATTTGAGAGTAGCGCGTTTGCCAGCTCAAATATTGCTTAAAAATATTCAGTTTGCGTTACTTTCTGCACTCCAGAATCCTGTACAACAAACACCTTCAGATAATTCTAATTCGATCTTATTACGATGGTGCAAGGTACAGTTTTGCGTAGCGTCGTTACTGTTCCATGTAAAGATGCTTTTCCTACATTTGCAACTCCCTATTCCAAACATTACTCTTGAAACTTACTCGGACATTGTTTGAGCTCGAGCTCTACGAGATTGTTTGAGATTCAGATTCTGAAGAGAATATTAAATAAGAAACTTCATAATAACAAGCTCTAACATAATTATAGCAAGCAGACTAAAGTCATGTCTAAAACATAAACAATCGCAAACTAATCCACAAAAGAAAAAGCATGTTTCATTCAGATGCAGAGCAGAAAATTTAAACTCAAGATTGAAATTGAGTCTCAAATCCAAACTGAGTTACTTACTCTAACATTCTGAGATATTAAAACGATCTATCCCAACTATTTATAATTATCAAACAAAATCTCAGTAAGACAATTGATAAAGTTCTTCCAGTCGCCAAAGCCTCTATAATGAAAAAGTTCTGAACTGCCTTTGTAGTCAATAAAAGTTTATATTCCAATCTACAGTTTGAAATACGACTTCGCTTGTTACTATAAGACAGTATTGTAATCAGTAGAAATACTACCACTAATAGCTCGCACACATACGTGAGATACAGGTGGGAAAACCAAATAGAAAGTTCAGAACGGGAGCAAGCAGACAGATTCTGTTTCTGGCCAAAGTTAAAGACATTATTTGATTTATTTTTAGGTTTGTTGGTGCCATGCCTGCCCAAGACAAATATTTTGTACTAGCTGCGCTCCCGCGGTGTGACTTGCAGTCCCTCGGATTTTTTATTTTTTTTGGAATAAAACGTAGCTTAATGTCCTTCCCTGAGATACAACCTGTAACCATGCCAATTTTAAGCCTAATCTATTCAGTTGTTTGGGCATGACAAGGTAACAAACAGACAGACAGAATGAATGAATGAATGAATGAACACTTTATTGTACACCAATTAATAAAAAAACAACACATAAATAAAACAAGTACAAAATTAGTACAATGGGCGGCCTTATCGCTGAAAGCGATAAGGCCATAGTTACATAGACATAGACATACATAGTTACATTCGCATTTATAATATTAGTTTGGATGATAAATATGTCACGAGAAGAAAATATATGTTGGTGTCAATTCTGTGTTGTAAAATAATAAAAACTGTATAGAATCGAAATTCTATCAAGCCGACCGACGTTAGTGCCATTTGCAACACGCTGTTTATTGCTAAAATCTCGCCGTAACTACTGTTTCTTGTTTGTTTTTGCCGTGCTGACATTTCAAGAGGCTGTCTAGACAGGGGACGGGTACAGGGAAGGGGACAAATACAGGGGACTAGAGTACACTTGTCAGTTATTTATGTGAAAGGTTTAGCTCTCTGTACATCCGTTTAGTTGAGCTGGCTGAAGTTGCAATCTGTTTCTAACCGAGAAGTTGTTTTAAATGTACCTTATGGAGCTCATTTTAAGCGTACGAATATTAGCTTTTAAACTATTTTGTGAAATGTTTGTCAGTAAAGTGACTTTTTACTTTTAAAGATATTATATTTTGCTTTCGTTGACAAGACTTGTAATAACAACAATATTTGAACAAAGTTTTATTCCGTTCATCAAACCCATTGATGACTTAGACATGTAAGTCCAAGTAGTATATAGAATGTAGATTGTAGATGCAGCACTCATTTATTTTCTGATCGAGAACTTCATTGATCTTTTGAAATTCAATACACAGTTATATTCTTCAAGATCTATAACAGCTCATATTTCCTATTTGTTTTCTAAAGCTAGTTACTGAGGGTCACGAGGTCTTTGTGAAAATAAAGTAAACACGTTAGCCTGCGCCGGGGAACAGGCGGGAAATTGAATAAGCCCGAGCAAAGGAGGTTAGCGGTGCACGGTTACAGCCCTTATTGATTACACAGCAAAAACGAACTTCTAGCAATTTATGGAGAATGGCGCCTGCAGTAATTCGTGCGAGAGCTTTTTGGGAGAAATTTGTGTTGTTTGAATGTGCTTCGGGTTATGACTGGTTTTATTCAGCTGGGCATTGTCTCTTGGAGCAGAATACAGCTGCTGAGTCAACGTAAAGGCTAGTTAGTAAACGGTATGACGGTTATTCCAATTGTATAGTTTAAAGCTTCATTATAAAAAAAAACATTTACTGGGTAACTGAGTACCTACAAAAAACTAATATGAACACTCACAACCACACGCTGAAAAATAACGGTACTTTAGCTGCGCACTTACTTTTATTACGATGATTTAGTAAATGTTGAATTTAGTGTGGCACCAGACAAATAATATTATCCCAAAACTATTGTGGAACGTGCCTATTTTTTACAAAACCCTTTTCGTTTTGTTTCAGATTATCAAAATAAAACAGCCTTAAATAAAAGTAAGTAAAAAGATTCGATGTACTTATATAAATTCAGAATCTAAGTACGACTCGTAAACCTTTTGGGTCACCTTTCGGAGAAAAGACCAGTATACCCAGTAGTGCGCTGCGGGTGATGATAATGATTACACCGAGAAGCAACACGACGCAAAGATGCTTGAATAGGTAAGTTGTACATTGCGCTAACCCGATCTTGTTGTGTAGTAGCTCTACATAATAATACACCTTGGAGGTAAAAAATAAAATAAATTCAGACAAGTAACGTCCGTGACGCAGGTTGTAACAAATTCTGCTTCACAATTTTCCCAATATTATTCTGACAGTCGATTCAATAACCCGAATACTTGTGATAAGGGTGTGATCCCACAGCAACGAGATGTCATACGCTTCCGTCTCGCTTGCTCCATTTGCAAATAATAAGACGCCTTATCGCGTTCTCGCTTTCACAATAGCGTTTTGTCCGCGACCTAATCAGGCGCGCCATCGACATTGAACCTTACTTATTTAGAGTTTCGGACCCCTTTGCAGAGCTTGTGGCATTTATATCGCATTTCAATGGAAAAAGAACTTTAATTTACTGGATTAATACTCAAAATTGAATACTTGAACTATTTGTTTTTAACGAACTTTCCTAAAAAAAATATTGAATAACTTAGATTTGCTCGATGCATCTCTGCTCATAGAATAAGAAAGATCAAACAAGCAAAACTAGACCAATAGTTCTACGTTCTGGTAAAGAAAAAGACTGATAATTTAATTACTAACAAAACATCATCATTTCTTTAACCACATTTAAATGGGTTTGTCTAGTGATCAGCCATTTAGTCACCCCGCAGAACGTTGCTTCGACGATCTAACAAAAACGAAAAATCAGAATGATAAAGGTACGATTCTAAGACCGAAGCACTCACCGCATGTGCGATGAACCGAAAACACGGGAACCAGCCACACTTGAACATCACAATGTGGAGGAGGCTCAAGTCTGGTTTAGCAATGTGTGAGTGAGGCTTACGTTAATACTAAAATATATCTGTGGCTTTACTTAAATGCTTCAGATCTCAATCTACATCAATTATAAGTTAAATTTACTTGTATAATCAGAATACACATGATGCTGCACTGCACTAACATATGTTGAGCGCAGCGTTAAGCTTTTGACACTTGATCGCCTTTAAATTTTATGGAATACGAGTAGGGTAAGTACTGCAGCATAAACAAAAATTGGTGTGAATGGACACCATACTCGTACATATCGATGTTCATAGTATGAAGATAGTGAAAAGTTGTTAAATACAAACTCTGTACTATTCCGTGACGCGGAGTCCTTTGCCTTTGTGGGTATTTATCTAAATAATTCAAAGTCGAGCTCTCATCTCAATGTCGCGCTTTGTGTTTCGCGGTTCTATTGAGACCGAGCCTTGAGTTTTTGTGAGCTTTTTATCAGAAAAATGCGGAGTACTCTCATCATTTCGCTATTATCTGTCGGAGATAAGCACCAATTATTACAGTCTGGAGACGGTACGGCATTAGCTATTAGGATGTAGTATGTGTGGAAAAGTAGGTATACATATGATCAAATATCAAGGACCGGCCCAGTAATTTTAGGTTTGAGTTTGATATTAGATGATGTTATCTAGCAAGATCATGAATTTTGCAAATTGCTAATTGCCAGGTTTATAAACCATAAAAGCAATTAAAAAACACACTGCTTACAGTCAGTGTGAGAGAAAATTCATAGAATAAAACAAGTAGCTGTTTATTTATTGTCCCAATGTATATATTATAGAGATTTATACATAAAACTAAAATACAAAACGTGTCAGCAAAATTAGACTTCACTCAGCATCAAACTACAACACTATACAGCACTATAAAACCGGTCTTCGGAGACGCGAGAGACGAGCAGGCGTGTCGATAGATATCGAGTAGGTATTTCCTATAACACTTATAACAACAAAAAGAAGAAAAAAAGAACAAACTGACTGTATCCCCAAAGCGCTGTAAAAAGTGTCTCAGACTTTTTTAAATAAATAAGTACATCCAAACGTGTCTTACAAAAGTTAGCGGTACGTGTATGATAGGAATGTTTCCAACTTATCTCTACAGAGAGTTGCATCACGGTTATAAAAAGGAGGTATTTGCCTAAACTCAAATGCAATTTTACTCTATTTCACGGTAGATCATGGCAGCAGATAACACAAATAATTCATGAAATAAAACTAGCTGTACAGAACGCCATCAAAGCTGTTAGCCGGATGATTCCTCGCGGGGCACTAATCCACTCGCAATCCAAACGCATTTTGTCTTTATCAAAAAATCTGAGCAAAATATAAAAACAAGTTTACGAGTATCCCCTGAGGTGACGATAAAACATTAATTGCGCCTTTTGTACCGGCTTTGGGGGCATCGTAAAAATTTGTGGCGGCCTTCGGTGCTTACCCGCGCTTATAATAACCCATTCTTTGCGAACAGCCTCATAATGAAAGTTTACCCTGGCTGGAGGAGCTTCAAAATAGCTTGAAAGTGAAATTCACGTGGAAAACCTATCGCCTAACACAATTGTAAGCAGTGAGAAAAAGATATGGATACACTAGATATTATGACGGAAAAGTACTTACTTACTTTTTCAATTTGAACTTGAAGGTCAGATTCGAATTGGTGCAGTGCAAAGATTCTTCTAATTTCAAAACCAAATGATACAACGGCCTCTTCACGTGAAGAAGCGAATTGCAGTCGGGCCACAGACTATTACGAAAGACCACCTTAAATAGCTGTACCAAATAGCAAACATTTCAGAAACTAACAAGCCCCAGGATCCCCGCTGATTTAAAAGCGGTGAAGCAAGAGATGTAATTGCAACTGGAGCCACAGCCTACTACATAGTTAGTACTGAACCTGTCACAGGTGATTCAACAGTTAGTATGCGACGTGACACAGAGCATGTAGTAGTTAGTAAGGACGGCAGTCGTCTTGAGTGCGCGTCTTTGTGTCGCGAACAATGCGCTGCTGTAATCCGTGAAAGTCCTTCAGTAATGAAAACCCGCGGAGAAATGTACTGGGAATACAGAAATATAGTTTCCAGCGTCTTTAAGTTTCAAAAATGACCGTATGAAATGTTCACTTGTCTTATATGGTTTGTATTGTGCAAAAGTAGACCACTGCTACGAAGAATATTTTTGAAAACGTTTTTATCAAGAGATGGATCAAATAGGCCACACAAAGGCTGCAGATAAAATCTCAAGATCAAAAAAATATCATAGGCGAGAGTGGAATATAATCCACCGTGTTAGTGGATTAAAATGGAATAAAAACAGGAGTGAAATATAATCCACTGTTGTAGTGGATTAGAGTGGAATAAAATGTGGAAACAAATCCCTTAGTGGATTTGATTAGTGGATCAGAGTGGAATAGGGCAAGCCAAAACTGTCTCTCTAGACTGATAAATATTACTTTACTTAAAGTTGGTGAAAAATTAAACATCATGTTATTCCTTGGAGTGGATATTTCAATATACTAGTACCGAAGCTAGAGCTTCGGTACTAGTATTATATTGCAACAGCAGTATTAGTACTGTTACAGCTATATTGTTACACTCCGCACTCAGTAATCTGCAAGTTGCAAATAACATGGTTCAAGATGATGGGTTCATTGACCTGGTAATCTTTAGCTCCTATCCTATCTTTATTGACTTTGCTTACATCCTTTATTATTAGTTTCAACCCGTTGATAATGAAAAGCTCTAGATCTAGATACTTTGAGCGATGACTAAACAGAGGTATTCTTATCTAAAATGAAGGTTTGTCTCGTTTTTAATGCAGTTACAGTACAAACCTTGGGCAGTTACAGTCAAGTACCTACTACTTTTTTGCTGGCTCTTACAGTAGGTATTAACATGTCTGACGTTTGTGTTTAAAAGAAATGGAGATAATTAGGTACACGGAACTCTTTTATTTTCCCTTCGCTTGTAAGCACCATTGACACACATGGCCGCAACTTAATAAGGATAATGAATCCCCTTTGGAACAAGCCTAATGGAAAGCGAACAAATAATTGAAAAGTAAAACACTTACTTTGAAAGTCATAATAGCCCATTCAAAATTGAACCCTATCGTCTAAACAGTTAAGTGAAAGTTTACTTTGTTAGACTACCGGGATGTTTCCGGAAATTCCTTTAATAAACGGATCTGATTTTTATTGGATTCAAGAAATGGCTAAATGTATCGTTAGACGTGGAAATGCTTCTTTATGCCGACTCTCCGATGTATGAGTTACAGAGTAAATAAATTTGGTAGTTACAGAACTCGGGAAGTTTTGATGAAAAAAACTTTATCAAGAGTAGGTAAAGCTACCCGTTCAAGTAGCAAACGAGATCTGCTTGTGGGCGTTTTTATGCCAGTTTTCTGTTCAGTTTTTTTTCTTGCTGAAATATTGAATTCAGATTTCAATAAAAATATTTTTCTACTTTCTGTACAAAATGCCAACAAGAGAGAAATTAGGAGAGTATTATAACTCTCCTAATTTCTCTCTCGTTAAAATATTCTCGTGTATGTAAATATGCGACGAAAAATGTGTCGTTGCTTGAGTATAGCCGTGATCCTGCGTGATCCTTTTTGATTTCTATAAAGTCTTCTTCTTTAAGTCTAAGAATTCAAATCCATAGAGGAATGAGAGATTGTGAATGGCTTGCATGTATACGCTCTATAGCAAGATGGAACTGTCGCCTCTCCTGATCATCTCCTTCACTGAAGACATTAATATAATAATACATTGCAATTAGTAATATTATATTGTTTTATTTAAGAGTAGAACTGGTGTCGCTTACCCTAATTGCGAGAATCAATCCCAGCGTCCCCGAGCGGCACAATGCCACTATTGTTCCGCTCCGTCGAGATAATAGTGCTCAAGTGCAGAGTTTCACGATATCGTGGCTTGCAATGCTTATTGGCTTCATTTATATCTAGCTTTAGCTCGCGGTTTTCCTTGCATGAAACTCGCCTTACGATCAGTAGACCTGGGAAAAGTTCATCATCTTTTTCTCATGAACTGTTCTTCTATAACTCCTTGAATTTTATTTCTAAGGAGGAGCGTTTCTACTGAGCCGGAGGCTAACGGTGCGGGGCTTAGCGGGGTATGATTGACCAATCACAAAGCTTGAAATGTTCACTCGGGCACTTTGATTGGTCAATTTATGCGCCTATTGTGCAACCCATCCAAATAGTATTGCCTGGGTAAAGCTGAATTTTAGCACAGACAGGTGATTCGCAAGGACACAAGCTCTCGAATAGCTCAGATAATTGTTGCAGCGGATCAATCTCCCAGCGGAGTTCCAGCTGGATTGAGAGCTTCCAATCAATCTTAAATACTTGCTTTCACGTGCCTGTAAAAATGTCCGGCAGATTGACTACGGAGATGCGGAATGATGAAAGAGGTTTGTATTGAAAATACTTATCCCTATTTGACTGTGAATAAAATCTTACTTAAAAATGAGATGTTATTATAAATAAAAACTTAAATAATTTAACTCACACTAAAACAAAAAAAATAGCCACGAGGCAACATAAAGTACTAAAATTTTTTCAATCACTTATGATTTTCGAGATATTAAACTTTTTAGATGATCCCGAATTTTTGCTCTAGAGGGTAATTCCGTGCCGTGAGACAGTGTAAGCGAATGTCAATAATAGCTGGTGTTTTATTCACAAAGCAATCAACACTCACCTGATTGTTGGTTGGCGTGATGAGTACACTCACACTGGTACAGTCAACTGCAGAAAATAACAGTTTAAAGTTAACTGGAAGCTGTACGACTCTTTTTTATTTCTCTTGTATATTTTGTTAAGTATCAATTTGTAATGATCAAATTGATAACAAAATATACTTACAAAAAAAATTACGATCAGAAATGTTATACAGAAAATCAAGGATCACGGCTGTATCCTCAAAGCGCGGCAGACAAGATCGTTCAGAAAGTTGAAATATGTCTAATAGGGGTAATCGGAGGCACCTCCAAATTCATATTCGGTCTAAGTTTGCAGAAATAATAAACTCCAAAATAACTTTTGTTTGTGACTATAATCTCGCATGTAACCTAGTTTACCAATACTTGTGAATAGAAATTGACAAATTGATATGGAATAGAAAGAAAGATAGTAACTAAGTCCCCAAAAATTTAAAGACATTCCCTGAGAATGAGCATTGATTAAACAATTAGAATAGAATTGAATAAAATTTTATTTCCTCCACAAATCACAATACAAAACACGAGCTTTACAAATAGGTACTTAATTATAACACTTTAAGTGAGTGGAATTGAATAGGCCCTTTAGTAAGAACAAAATACAAACTTCATAGGATGACGAAGACTTGCCAAAACTACCATTATTTATAAAACAAATCCCATCTTCCTGCATCTATTAATCAGAAAGCCAACTATCTAGCAATCTGTAATGTTGTTCTCATTATCGCCTTCTCGGCAATGACTTCAGATGCAAACATAGACAAACATACACGGATGTATTATTACACTGAAATCGTGCGGGCAGACTTTGGCGAGACTTGTCTGTCCACTAAATAAAGGCTAATTTTGCTCTCCGAACAATTCAAATTTCATCTTTATTTTCTTTGTGATAGGGTGTAATTTCCTTTGATACTATGTGCCGGTAAGATATTTGAAAATAAGGGATGCTCTACGTGATAATAGCCTCGTTAGAAGCAAAAATTTCTTCTCTTTGTTTACTCGTATGAAGTTACACGTTGCTAAGCGTGGCAAATTATCTTTGTCCTGTGAAACTCGTGTTTGATGTCTACATTCTGTAATAAAATGTAGAGTTTAGCATAAGCACGAACGTGACCGAAGTACTTATTCACCAATGAAGGAGACTTTCAAAATTAAAATAACCATTTCGCCTTGATGTATGGATGTCCTATCGGACATTAGTCGTGCAAAGGTAACTCGTACTAGGCACAGTTAGCATAAAAAGAAAAAGCTTTCAGCTTTTTTTCTAAAGTCATTTTTTCTTTTTCAATAACTTGATCATTAAAGTCAACAATTTTATCGTAAAGCAAATGTTCTTTTAGAAAGTAAGCTACGGAATTAACATGGAGCGTGTCCGTGTCATGGGATAAGATGATTGATATTATATAATAATATATATATTTCGAGTGAAATGATTGAAAACTAGTGCTGAGGGTTTGATCGAACGCTGTACAAAGTATATCGGGTACCGGGGAGCGCCGATGAGCCGCAATCGACACTCGATTGAGTCCGAGCACGCTGCGACAATACGGGCGTTCACCGCATTTGCAGAGCCTTCGGCCATTTTATAAAAAAAACATCAATTTTATGACAGTGAGGATTAGCAGTGAGTGGATTTGAGCCTATGGATGTTGATAAATAAGTTAGTTAATGTGAAACTATTAGTAGTCTACGTCTTACGATTAGTATGCTGACTAAATTCAAAGTAAAAAGTATTTATTCAGTTGTACTGGAATCACAAAAATAAGTGTATAATGAAAGATATATATTTATTTGGCAACACACTAAAAGAAGGAGGAATCAAATTTTATTTACTTACACGAAAAGCAAAGCATTTCCCGCTCAGACAAGAAGCCAGTTTAGCAGCAATCTGTAGGCGATGTTGTTATCAACACGAAGGCACAATTATCCCCCGTTAGCTAACTCGTCGGCTACACGGCTAACTACTCGCGTTATCCCCAAGCACTCTACAAGAAAAAAAACACAACAAAATGGACCTTATTGCTACGTAATAAAATCGATAGCACGATGTATGGTCATACAAATAGCGTGGAAGGTGTGAATGGATCAACTTCGCAGCTCAGTTGGCAGAGTTTTGCTTTCTGTTCAGTTTGTGAGTTGGAATTCTACCAATAAGCATTTTGTGAATATTTAAGATGTTTAGTGTACTTAGTTAGGCCAAATAAACCAAATAAAAACAATTGAGTTTACAAACTTTTTCTTTCCCTAGTATTTTGAAGACGCGATATGTCTGACCAAGGCACTACCTGTATAATAATAAGGAAATTAAGCCTCAGCCTCGCACGCTCCGTATGAAGCGTTTCCAATTAGTTGTGAAAGAGTAAATTATTTATAGTTGAACGGGTTCTATGAAGCTCGAGGTAATGGAAATAAACCTCAATGTGTTATAAAGTTAAGACTGTGGAGAAACTTACAAAACAACTAGTTTACCATTATGCATCGGTTTGAACATGAGAAAAACCGATTTTTCATTGATTCGAATTCAGGACTACTACAACTACCTACTACATTGTTTCTATAGATCTATAAGTAGTAGGACTAGTGGATGATGTCGACACTATCATCAAATTAGATTGCGCTATGGAAGTCGACTATGATATTAATCAATCACCCCTAAATTTTTTAATTACAGTTAGATCTTATATAAGTAGGTCTTCTTCTTATAATGTCACCAGTTCATTTGAACCAGTGTGGTGAAAGGTATTTAAGTGCGCCTCAAAGAGGCTCTTTTCGTGCACTTGACACATATTTTTGAACTTTTTAGGTTCTACGACATGCCGGTTTCCTCACGATATTTTCCTTCACCGTTTGAGAGTACTGGCAGTACACATAAATTTTTCGGCAGAAAAACTCATTGGTGCACCCGGTTCGAACCCACGATCTTACCATCGGAAGGCAGGGGCCACTACCACATGACCACCAGTACTCGGTATTTTTGGTAAGTTCATCAGTCATTGTAATCACTGCTAATGTCACCGTAAACCAAGCCGACCACAAAGCTACAAACGCATGATTCAACATGTAAGAACTCGCATTCACTTCCAGCAAATATTATATAACTAGTTGTACTGCGGTATTACCCGCGGTAAATATACTACGGTAAAATATTTAGGAAATATGAACAAAGACATGATCAATTCATCTGCCAAATGTTGCGTAAAAATGTAAGTACGGCCAACCAAGAGATTGTCGTCCTTCACGCAGTCAGTGCAGTTAGCAGCAGTCCGGCGCGGTCGGCCGAGCACGGCTGCCACAAATCCCTGTGCTAACTACCCGGAACTAACAAATACCGTACGCTTTTTTGAAATCTATAAAAACATTCTTGGTTTATCATTTTGCTTTAGGTACTAAAACCGATAGAAATTTTGGTAAAACTAAAAGACAATAATAAAACATCAAAGTAACATTAGATCGAAACTTGTGTATCAACATGACATCGTTACATCATGATCATCATCACGCGTAGCTTGTTCCATCCCGCTGCTGGGCAAAGACTTCTATAAGCTTGTGCCATACTTCCCTATTCTGCGCAGTCTAAACCATGTAGGTACGAAAGTCGGTTTATTTTATTTAACAGTGCTCTAAATTGCACGAGACATAGAAATCTGTAAGAAAGTTATGCAAGAAAAGGTAGTTTTAAAAAAAGCTTCTGGTTTGAATGTGTTCCGCCAACACGGTGGGACTCCCACAAATCTTCTAGCAAAGACCCCGGAACGAATGTAGCTTGCGTTTTCATTTCATTGTAGTTCACACAGCCTTAACACGTATTTTTAGTACAAACTGTTTCTATACAACACGCAAGTTTCCTAAAGGTCTTGTAAGTTATCTTCATGTTCAATTTCTTAATATTCTAATCAGATGAGGATAGCATTGTCTTGCTTTCATGATAATAATATTCTTCAGTTGAGGCATAAGTAGATAATTAAAGACACCTTCAAACGTAGCTAATACTAACGAGAAGCGTTTTCTAGAAAGAATATTTATAAAACCATTCGATGAATTCTGTTTCGTTTTAGAAGTATTTCTGTATTGACACTTAAAATACCAGCTTAACGAGACACATTGTAATAAAACACTTTCCTTATTTTTCCTTGTGCCAATACATTCATACCAACGTTTTAATATTCCTTACGCCTGGGAACATGCAAACATCGATCCTAGGGTTGATATTGACAATTTTTCATCAACAGCTATTTCACAGTTCCCCGAACGCCTCATTAAACGTTGTGGGGCAACGAACCGGGCCGACTTTACGCCAACCCTTTTCAAAAAGTCATCAAAAGGCGCTGGAAGTGATCAGTTAAGCATTTTATTGCCTCCGAGCCTGTCCTCTGTCAAAAGCCACCGAAGGTAGCTACACTCAGATGCTGCTGCTGTGGTATATTCATTGGTCGAAATATTTTTTAAATATTATTTATCAAGTATTTTTTTTTTTTTTCTTTTTTTTTTTTTACTAAAAAAATTTATCAAGTAGTACCATCGATCTAACCGTAAACTGTTCGTTTATTCTTTAGAGGCTAAGGAAGGTCTAAGTTCAGAGTAATTTGCTCTTAATAACATTCATAAATTATTTACATCGCATCCGTTTGTTTATAAACTCTAAGGCCCTTACTAATAAACGTGGTGTAAAGTTATTCCTCGGAATAAAATAGGAATAACCATACATTTTGACAGTTTACACTCAGGAATAACTTTATACCACGTTTATTAGTAAGGCCGTAAAAGTCTCTGTTAAGTAATAAATTGGTTTGCATATCTAACCGGCCGTTATAGCGGCCATAGTAATACACATTTTGACAATTTCATGTGTATTACCAATGTTTAGAAAGTTTCAGCTAAGTATGTGACAGACGGGCAGACAGAAAACGAAGCTTTAGTAATAACTTTAATAGTAAGTAATATTATCTTGTGACACTTTGGGTACGTGACGCTAAAAATGAAAATAAAAAACATAATAACCTCTATATAGATGTTAATGTTTTTTTTCTCATTCTGATTTCGTGTGATTTTAAATCAAAGGGCTTCAAGAAGTCCTGAAGGTATTTAATTGAGGTTTCCTCATCTCCGGCACTGAGGTGTAAATTCTGTATAAAAGGGATACTTTGAATTCTAGCTTTAGGGGCGCCAAGAGGTGAAATTCGCAAAATAAAGTCGAGTGTTTCACACGATTTTGCCAATAGACCTTCTGAAACTCGTTAGTTATTTATTTTTCACAAAACATAAATCAAGAAGATTTTGAAGCTCTAATATAAAGGTCAAGCGGGCACTTGTGTTATGCAATGTTCAGAGATAAATATAATTAGGGTCACGACTCTAGACTAGATGTCAACTCAGATTTTTTAGACTTCTTGATCCTTTTAAATATTCGAGGTATCGAGTCATACGTCGATGAGGCGCAACGTGCGCTATACTTTAAAATTAAATAACATTTTTAAGATACCACAAACTCTCGCTGATTTTAGCAACGATTTAAAAAAATCTAATTATTCTAAAACATAATAAACGTTGTGAATACGTCTTCAGCTTCAAAAGTTTTATACCAAAAAGTATGGATTGAAACAAAACTTCTTAAATTAATGTTCGTTCGTGCTGGAGTGTGCTCCGATCACGGGAATGTATATCTTCTTACTTTCTTTGTAAAAGCTGATCTAATAACTTTCAATCTAATTCCATTTCCCTTCACAATTTATTTAACTTATTCAGAGAGTATTATGTACATAAAATCTGTTATTATGCAAAGTGACATTATCATACTTTACTCGGTAGCGAGATCCAGGCTTAGGTACAGTCAGCGTCAAAAGTTTTGAGAGGTCTATTCTAACTTTAAGAGCAAACCCACTACTTAGAGCGATTAGAGTGATCTATCGAACCAAACTTTTCTAGAGTAACAATCAAACGCGTAGAGTAATCTAGACTAATGTTTCGAGCGATCTAGTAACACTCATAGGTTAGTGTAGTTTCATTGTTCTGCCTCTACATCCATCTACACTCAAACCTAATATTATTTTCGACTCATAAATCTCGTTCTTCGTGACATATCCATACAATATTAAGCTATACTCCTCAATTTATCAGTCACTGGCGCTACTATTAAACTTCCTCTAACATCCTCATTATTTAATTAACATGTTTATTTACCTGATTTTCTAGATTACATTTGAAGGCGACTGTACAGGAGTTGATAGCTACTATATTTATTCCGTGGCTTTTGTAAGAAAGGAATCCAACTTTATGGCTTACGAAGCTTTGTTTGACATTTTCGATGTTATAATTTTATCACGAGGATTGAACGACTTGATTCAGATATTTCACGGTTTACGCGCCATTTCACAATTTTATGTTTATGTTGATTTGTTTCAGTTCCAAATTGTTTGATATTTTTGTTTTTAACGTTTAATTTTTATTAATCGTTCCTTCAAAGTTTGAAATTGGCATTTATTTGATCAGACTAATCTTTGACTCGATTTGATTGTACTCCTCTCTCGACCGATACTGCGAATATTCAGGATAACAAAGCTGGCTGAAGGCCTAGCGGCTGTTTTCTGTCAAAGAATGATCCTTATCTTATTTATTTTAAATAACTAAGCTCCAGTAGTACCTAGGTATGTACTGTATGTACCTGCCTGATCGAACAAAGTAAAGCTCCTCAAAGAACATGTACTCGTGACTTAGAGAATCCGATCACACAATGCTTACGATGTCAATATGATCGTTAATCTTGACTAAATCAAATGTAGTTATTAGATTTCACGTATTATCTAATATGATATAAGCTTCTATATGTAGAAATATAAAAAACATGATAAAGACATCTTCAGAAGATCTTGCTATACAAAGTTTTCATTCATTTATTCTATCATTAATTAATTATATTATCCTATTTTATCATAGCATCCATTTTCAAGAATATGCAGTTGAAGAGGAACATCTTGGCAGGTTTTCCTCCGAAGTTGTGCATTTAATAAGCATGTGCAGATTAGAGGAGACTTGGCACCGCCCGCGCGCCGCGCCGCGGAATCTCAAATCTTTCATTATAATCTTAACCGCGATTTACACCAGCGATTTCAGTTGGGATTATGGCGCTCGATGTATCTATCTATACAGGGTGAATTTTTGAGATGGGCCACGGAGGGTAGGTACCATAACTGTTGTAGCTACAGGAAAACGCTGTTAGGAGACCTTCCCTAACTTTTTGAACTATTTTGAACTGCATTCACAGATTTTGAAAAAAATGTACAGTCAGCGACAAAAATGAATTTCTTTTTTGGTGCCAAACAATCCTACTCGTGTTACATGTAGGGATAATAATCATAATCATAATCATAATCATTTATTCATAATTCCAGGTACATACAAAAGATCTTAAATACATTCAATCAAAATACTCTAGGACCATTTGAGGTTTGAGTACTAGAACAGTCAGAATAATACAATATTAAAATCCTCTTCGGTATCCTACCACATTCACCAGCCCAGATTCACACCCATGTTTATTTTTTCTCGTCATCAACTATTGAATACTTACTTGATTTTTCATCATATAGGTTGGCAGCGAACTCGTTAAACTGAGA
This sequence comes from Epirrhoe tristata, assembly GCA_951394285.1. Lineage (NCBI taxonomy): Eukaryota > Metazoa > Arthropoda > Insecta > Lepidoptera > Geometridae > Epirrhoe > Epirrhoe tristata. The sequence goes on from OX596142.1 coordinate 12,033,270, forward strand.
CATTTCAGGTAAGTGCTAGCAATTACTCCGAAGTAACTTATGAAGACTTGGCCCCACATGAAAACATGCACCCAGAGGCTCCTTTACAAAATGAAAAAAAGTGACTTATAAATTCTATCATCAAAGCTGACGTGTCATGGTGTCACGAAAGTTAAGTAAGTTCAAACTAACTTACAATAACCGCTTTACAATAATAAAATCTTTGCAAAGCCAGTAAAGTATTATTTATGTGTGTCGCGCTAAAACTAGTGCGAATAACATTTGAGTAGATAGCGCGACGCTACGTCCTGCGCTTGGCGCCGCGCCAGCGACCAGCGCTGCAGCTCACGGGGATGCTCATTGTCATCCAAAGCTTAGTTTACGTGCATATTTGGCCTTAAATCTCATCTATTCTAGCACATACAAGTCGGTCAAAAAGCATTAGAAGTGCTAGATTCTTGTAAAAACGGCTTAAACCATAGACTTGTTGAGTTTTTGCTATGCTCAAAAGGCTTTTGTTTAAATAAGCCGTCCCACAAATTATTAGGTACTTTAAAAGAAATACTTTTAATATTATTAAAGAAAAATGAATATTGTTTTGTCCTATTTTTCAAATATTCTGCACAGAAAATTATGGCATGATAGATAGTCGGGCGATGGTCTCACGTTGGCGACACTGGCTCAATTGGCAAACCAAACAGTCTCTACTCTAGATCACTGGTCGATTTCGGTACAAAAGTCTTATGGAGGTGCAAGATGGCTTCCGAAACCAGTATTTTCACTCAAATAGATCACCCCTTTAGAATAGTCCAATCCGACTAGTGTATGCAAACACGGCGTTAGCACGAGTATCTGCCGACCAGTTTCAAAGTACATTAGGTTCTATGTATAATATGTTCTCAGGCTGAAGCAGAATATATAAGCTGTTTCGAGTATTTAGGGCACTCTAGAAGCCATTAAAGATGATGTAACAATGGACTAACAGTGTCGACAGTAGAGCTCAATGGTACCGTATGCAGGTAGACTTAGGAGTAGCTTACTTATACTTTTTTGTGTTATTATTCCATCGAGTAACATAATTTAGAACAAGGTACTATGTAAGAAATATACTTATTCCCGCACTTAGAGTCGTTAACGGCTATTTAAACATAAATGCGTTCGTTAGTAAAGATTTTCCATATAAAATCTAAGGAACAGATTAAAGTAGCCGTCAGCGATTTTGATTGCCGACATTACTGCAAAATGTTTATCGAGATCAGACATCCGATAGATTAAGCGATCAAAAAAAATTATAACTTTAGCTATTTCTTCTTACAAGTTACAAAAAAAAAACATTCTCTTACGTTATATTAATATGAACAAAAGGGCAAGTGTAATGTGTGCTACAGAGAATACTATCGAGTTGCTATGTAATTATGTACGGAGCAAGTCACTCCCTCAGTGCGCCTAAACAAACTAGCTCTGTCGTGCAAACAGATCAGACCGACCTAGAATATTCGCTTGCTTAGTTCCTTACAAAAACATCTCCGTTTCAGGTCCAATATTTTTGATTAAACTTTCTTCGGTTAAAACCACTACCGACGACTGATTTCTAAAAGTTGAACCAATTCTCCTTCTGGGTCAAAGAATATTTGCAAAAGTTTGTATTTTGTTCTCAGTTCATCTGATAATAATATGTTTCTTACTGTTTATTGAACAAACAATCCTAACCGGAAGCATACACACAGAAATAACATTTACAAAGAGTACTCACCGCTACAACCTAAAAAACAATAATCAATAATCTTTTAATTAACCTTTGGAATATAAAATATATGTATAAAACTAAAAAGTAAGTTTAAAGAACTGATTGTTAGTTATAATTATTAAGCTCATTGTAAGTGAACGACGTTCTTTATGAGTAATAAAATTTCTTTAACCATAGATACTTTCTCATTTCATTGCAGCGCTGTCACAAAATGGATGGATTAGAAGTCGTAGGTAATACTGCTCTCCGTTGCTTCGAAGGATATAGTCAAATTCAAAATTATTTATAAAGTAGGACCACTAGGATCAATTTTGCTCCTAATAAGTTTGTCCTACTTCTCAGAGACGCGACTCTAAGCGCACGTGTACGAGTTGCGAGCAAGCGCGGTCAGGTGGCGCGGCCGGCCCCAGCAAACATCGCTGCAACTTGATTCCGGCACTCGGATGAAGCCCGCCATATACTGTTTAGATTACTTGGCCACTTCCACGAACATATTGGAGCATGTTGACTGTGAGGGTTTTATTACAATCGATCGTGGGAGACAAAGTAGAGTTCGCAATTGTGTCATGTCTTTTAACTTTGATGAATTACAAAAAGTATACCAGTTCAGAATGATAATGGATCAAGGCAATAATTAATACAATTTCATTTTAGCTCTCCCAACATTTTAAACTTTAACCTCACTCAAGCGACCGCAATAATTTGTAAATAACGCAAAAGGTCAATCATTGATCATTATCAATCACTTTTGTTAGACATTTTTATAACAATGTGCAAAAATTCGCAGCTCTATATTTCATTTTAGTTTAGTGTTCGTTGAACACAAAGCAGGTGTGGAAGGGCCGTAAAAGCTGCGGCTGACTGATGGAAAGAATAAGTGAGGTAAAGCCCTAACAAAGGATCCGGGGATTGATAGCACGCAAATTGACGTTGAAGTGCTGAAATTGGGGATACAACCCTTCGCTTTTATAGTTTTCGGACTTTTCGGGATCAAAGGCGTGTCAAGAAGGTCAATAACAATGGTTTGGAGGTGCGAGGTCACCGTGGAGGATGAATCCCATCACTTAAGAACCATTGATAATTGTTGCTAAGTTTATTGCTGATATTTTAAAATAGATGAAACGAGTGGATCGTGGTTCGGGGAAAGTAGATTTCATTTTCTAATGGCGAGTTGGATGAAATCTATATTTTTTACTCTCACAGAATGTTGTTTTGAATTTCTAAAAATAATAGGATCCTTTTTAATTAATTCGTGGGAAATAGAGGGTCTGTTTCCCACAAGCATTTTTTCTGAAAGAATGTTTCAGAAACAAAGCCACACAACATCTTTCTATCGTTCCGTTATTATCTACAAAAGCGGAAAATCAACCGCGCCATGGAATATCAATCTAAAGCATGTCGATGCCGCGCTCACGGCTCCGCTGACGCTCTCACTCTTGTAGGCAGCAAGGGACAGACCGCCGTTATTGAGGTCATTCTTACATCAGAGCTTGACGTGTAAACATCGCCAGCGACTGAGCTTTGAAAATTTCACACACACACATCGTAAGAAAACAACTACACGCTCTCCTCAAAAGACTTTAAACTCTATTTGAATAGATGTAAAGTTTATTTTACAGTAGTGTTTTTTGTAGATAAAATGTAAGGATAAAGCTTAGGTATTGCACCTCTGAATATGCCTGAGGGTTCGCGAAGTTAGGACGCTGGTGATATTCATTGTTATGAGTACGTGATTCGGGTCCGGAGTTTCGACTGTGGAGTCAAATTAGACCGCGCATGGAATTTTACGGTCAGACTATGAAAACTAAACCTGGGTTCTAGTTTTAATGAACATAAAATCAGCAGCTGTTTCTGTGTGGGATGAGTAATATAAATATTAGGGATGGTAGTTGTTTTTCAAATGTTTCTCGTTATGTTTATTCAGTCTGACCCAAGATTTATTAATTAACGAGTTAGAGCAAATCTAACAATATCGATGTGTAATTGTACAAAAGTCATCAGACACTACCTATGTGAATTAACAGTTTTATAATACCTTGTTACTTTCCTAAACAAAATCTTAAACGCCTATTATTTATAAATGTTTGGATTTGTTTGTTACACACGCTACGCCCGTAGCAAAGTGCTACGTTTCGTAGAAGTGCTACGAGTCTCAAGATTAGCTCGCGGCTATTAGCTCACTTACTGCGCTTTGAGCTCGCATGTGCTTTGATTCTGTAAGCATTGAAGTACACAATCATAAATACCTAATTATAAAGTACTTGGTTACGTAAAGGTTTTAGCGTAAGTTTAGTAGTCATTTCAAGTAATTCGTACATTTAAACACTGAGCATGCACTCAGTATATATCAGCTTCATCATTATAGACTCACCATGTGAATATTGGCTTTGAATGCTTTTGCTCTTTTAGCTTTGGAATGTTTTATCTTGTTACATCTTCATCAGATCTGTCCATTCATAGAGTCTGGCAAATGAAAGTAGACCCTGAAAAAGAGGAGGCAAATTCAAAAATATAAGCGTGTAACCCCATAAGGACATTTGGAAGAACACAACTTGATACTTGGTTATTATTTTCTAGTACCAAATATAATAATTATATTAAGTATATTATTTAGAGTTATTAATTAAAACTATTAATAATACCGCCTCTTTTTCAGGGTCTACTTTCATTTGCCAGACTCTAGGTTAGGTTAAGCAGAAAGGATCACTGAGTGATAGCGTCAGCCTTAACTATTAATGGAGTCATTTGTAGCTTAATATTACTTTCGTGTTTTTTTATCGTATTGTATACGATAAAAGAATAGAATAAAATATAAAGTTATATTTTATTCTATTTATAATAATAGTCTTAGAGTTCCGGCTAAAGTACGTCACTCGCCGATAAATTGCTCGCGCGGAAATGATACTCGCGACCCAGCGTCCTGCAGGCCAGGGCTGTCAGCTCAACATCTACACTAATTGGAACAAAATGATAAATTAATTAAAAATAATAAGAACAACGTAGTAAACCCAGGACAAGGTGGTGAGACGATCTGGATACATTCGAGCCAGAGGCAGAACTAGCCTTGGAGTGAAAGGAGTAAGAGCCATAAACCCTTTGCCCAGCGGGACATGATCAAGCTAAAATTTTTTTTTACTGTTTATGGGAATATTTCTTGAAGGAAAACTGTAAGAATGGTATCAGCCCTGAGCATACAATGACATTTACAATCTGCTCTGTCCGCAGCAGAAGCGGCAAAGCCCTCAACTTGTTGTTGCTTTCTTTCTCAAACGGCTCTATTAATTCACAATAAAATCTTTTACAGCACTCCCTGACAACAAACATGATATAGAAACGCATTAGAGTTTCTTACCTATATCTTATATTAAGCTCAGACAGAGTTTTTATGTTATATTTTAGCTAATAGTGTTGTTGATTCTCAGAGGCCGAAAAGTACAAAAACACTCGTTTTTTTTTTTCTAGTTTAAAAGTAGACTGCTTCGTGAATGAACGGTAGGTATTCTAATATTATTATTCATTAACAGCGGCTGTTCAATGTTCATCACACATTTTTTTTTGAATAATAGTTTAAATGTATCTGAATGCAGGGATATGAAGTGCAAAATTACACTAAATAAATTGGACTAGTAGACATAATTATGCAAGCTTTCTTCAACATAATTTGAGCTAGTTTCACATCTAAAACATTATCTAACTAATATGTTTATGAATTTACGATAAAGATCATTTTATTACGTTTCCCTTATTCTTCGCAGCAATAAAATGACGCACAGAAACTTAAATAATAAAAAGGCGGCGGCCACTTGTACGCTCCTTGGGAACTTATTGACGATTTTATGAGACTTATTGGAATTCACAGAATTTGTTCCCAGTTCACTCTAGGTAGGTCAACTTTAGTTTGTTTACGTGACTTTTATACCATATTAACAAACTGAAATATTGCAATTCAACTGCATTTGCAAATTATTAGGTAGTAGAAATAAAAGAACACAATATGTAAACACTTTTATAACACTTAATGATTTCAAATTAAATCGTTGCTATTCTGCCTGAGCATGATCACTCGGTTAGACAGCCTTTTAGCTTTACAAACGTATTTTCCCAAGTTAAAGATATCTATTTCATGCTTCATTTGGTCAGACGCTAGTAAAACGAACATCAATCGCAGCTCAATCGGAACTGCGTCTAGGAACTAATCTGTCTGTTTATCTCGCATCACGTCGGGTCTGTGCGGCTGACACGCAATTACGGCCATATTACACAGTAACCTCACTCTGCTGCACGAACTATTTCCAACCTTATTGTTATAGGTATGGGACTCAATTTATTGTGTCTCTAAAAATATAGAAACTACATTATTTTGCGGAGTTGTTGATACTTATATCTGAGATGATAAGGTTGAAAATGCTAAGTTGGAGCAAGGTATGTGTTTTAGCTACGGGGATCTTCGGGTTTGCCTTCTCCAATGAATATTTGTATTGTTCCCAGTAAAAACGTTTATTTTAAAAATTTGAATATAAATTATAACAATCGTGTTTCATAGAAAGCAGATGATAAAGTGATGATGTAATGACAGCACCCGCTCTGACATCTCTGACATTCCAGACCGAAACGTCAAAATTGATGGAAGACGTCAAAGCGCTGTTTCTCCTCAGCCGCGTAGAGATGGCGCTTACAGTTGCGTCGACATACCGCCCGCCTTGGAAGCACCGCTTCCAATGAAAGAAGTATCTTGTTTCACATTTCCTCGCTGTGTAGGCTCCAGGGGTAGAGGGCATATTTTTGAGAATGCCCTCCGTATGGTCCCGGTTGCAGTACGAATCTCGGCAACGCGTGAAACACCATCCGTGCCAGGGAATGTCTTCATGACACGTCCCAGCCGCCATTTCAGAGGTGGCAGGTTGTCCTCCTTGATCAGGACTAGGCTCTCTAGCTTGATGTCATTTTGATGTGACTTCCATTTCGTCCTTTGTTGCAATTCTGAAACATATTCCCTTGACCATCGCTGCCAAAAATGTTGACGCAGCTGCTCGATGCGATGATAACGGCTCAGTCGGGACATTGGGACATCAGTGAGGTCATCGTGTGCAGGAGCAGTCAACGGCCGGCCAATAAGGAAATGACCAGGAGTCAATGGATTATAGTCATCAGGATCTGTGGACAGAGGGGACATGGGGCGGGAATTGAGGACGGATTCAATTTGTGCTAAAACCGTGCTCAATTCCTCATAAGTAAGATTCGCGTTACCTACTACACGTCGTAAATGATATTTACATGACCTTATCCCACTTTCCCACAGACCTCCAAAATGGGGTGAATATGGCGGAATAAAGTTAAATTTAATTCCATTATTAGTAGCATAATCAATTATTTGTTGTGAATTTGTATTTAAAATCGTATAGAACTCCTTTTCAGCTCCAACAAAGTTTTTACCATTGTCAGAATAAATAGATTCAGGTTTACCTCTTCTACCAATGAAACGTTTCAAAGCCAATATAAAGTCTTCAGTGGATAAACTGGAAACAAGTTCCAAATGAACAGCGCGAGTAAGGAAACAAACGAACAGACATATGTACGATTTTGTCAGACGTGCTCCTCTTCCCTTTTTATTTAGAATATAAAACGGGCCTCCCAAATCCATACCTGTTCGAACAAACGGAAATCCAGAATCCAATCTTTCGGCTGGCAGATTGCCCATAATTGGCTTTAAAGTTTTACCCTTTATCCGCGCGCAAGTAACACATTCACGCACTATTTTACGAACTAAATTTCTAGCGCTCAGTGGCCACCAGCATTCACGCAATGTAGACAAAAGTAGTTGAGGGCCACAGTGAAGCAAGCGTTTATGTTCGCTCCGCACTATAAGCGTTGTTAAATGATGTTTACTACACAACAATATTGGGTGTTTCTTTTCATAGCTAAAATCAGACGAGTTTGATAATCTACCACCGACTCTAATTAGCTTATCTTGATCGAGAAGTATATTTAGACCGGAAATGCAATTTGTATATTTACTATTCGTGTTAATTTGAATATTATTCAAAAGTTTACTGTACACGTCAGGAAAAGATTGCGCCTGCGCCAGTCTAACGAGCGTCACTTGCGAAGCGCTCAACTCCACTGCAGATAAGGGACCGGTTTCTTGTTTTGAGCGCCTCGGGCGCAACCTTGAAATGAAACGTAATACATAAGCAACTATACGCTTAAGCTTAGTGAATGAGGAATATTTATCAAATTGAATTACGTCGTTGGAACAAGTACTGGTTAAATTAATTGATTGTGATTTTAATTCGGGTAAATTATTGAGATTAATTGATTCATTACGAAGTTCATTATTTGAAAAATCACGAATATTTTCTTGTAAATAAGATGGTCCGTTCCACCATAAATTACTGTCGATTAATGAATCGAGAGGTAGACCTCTGGACAACAGATCGGCTGGGTTATTTGTGCCACTAATATGTAACCATTCCGCGTCATTAGTAAGTTCATTAATTTCAGCTACTCGATTTTGAACGAAAGTTTTTAATAAATGTGGAGACATACGTAGCCATCCCATGACGATCGTCGAGTCAGTCCAGAAAAATACGCGATTAAAATTTAATCGTAATGAATCCATTATCTTTTTGTAAAGTCTCGCTCCTACCAGCGCACCGCACAATTCCAACCTAGGTATACTAATAGATTTCAGCGGTGCTACTTTACTTTTCGCGCACAACAGCCTAACAGTGACCGTAGATATATCATTGTAGGATCGTATATACGCACAACTACCGTACGCGTTTTGTGATGCGTCGGTGAAAATATGAAGTTCTTTGTGTTGAACTTTATTGCCTATAACATGACGAGGAATGCGTATTTTTTGCAAACAACCTAAAGAATCAATAAAGCTGTTCCAAGTCACCGTTAGATCTTGCGACACAGGTGAATCCCATCCCATTTTGTCAAGCCATAATTTTTGTATTAATATCTTTGCAATTATAACTGAGGGTGAGAGTAGACCTAATGGGTCATAAATCTGCGAAATGATTGACAACATTACTCGTTTAGTTAGTTTCGTAGTAATTCCGCTAATGCAATCTATTTTTGTGGTGAAGTATAATTCGTCACAATCGCTCTGCCAACCTATCCCTAGCGTTTTATTTTGCGTATGTTCCCCGTTAAATGTATGAACAGAAGCAGCTTTTGTGACGTCCGCGTTGAACGTCCATTTACGAAGCGGAAAGCATCCTGACTGTAAGACTTGAGATGTCTTTTCGCATATAGCTAGTAGCTCCTGATAATCATCATGCCCGGTACACAAATCATCAACGAAAAAATCCTGTTTAATTATTCTGGCTATGACGTCATCTTCACACTCCAACGCTAACTGTCGTATACAGCGCATACTTAGGTATGGGGCTGATGCTGTTCCGTACGTTACAGTGTTAAGCTGATATATGTCTAAAGGATCTACAGGTTTTTCGCGCCATAGTACAAGTTGCAACGGTCGCTGATCTGGTTGAATTAAAATCTGCCTGAACATTTTTTCTACATCAGCACAAGCCACGTACTTGTACTGTCTAAACCTCAACAGAATAGAAAAGATGTCATTTTGCAGTGCTGGACCCGGACACTGAATATCATTAAGTGATTTATTAGAGGTTGTCACAGCACTGGCATCAAAAACAACGCGTAACTTCGTAGTGGAACTATTTTCCCTAAACACACCATGATGTGGAAGAAAATAATTAGGTTCATTTACTTTGTCAATCCGACTCATATGGCCTAAGGCCAAGTACTCATTCATAAAGTCAGAGTACATACGTTTATAGTCTGGCAGACGTTCTAGTTTACGTTCCAAAGAAAGAAACCTATTTTTCGCTGAATTGTATGAATCACCCAAAACATCAGGTGATTCTTTTAGCGGGATGCGAACAGAAAATCTACCCTCCAACTCGCGTTTAGTTGTAGAAGTAAATATATCCTCACAAAATTGCTCGTCTTTCGTTAGAATGTTATCTACCTGAGGGACATTCTCTATCTCCCAAAAACGTTTAAGTTGATCGTCTAACCCTAAGGTTTGATTAAAATTGCAGTGAATATGATGACCGTTGCCATCAAAATTCTTTTGTGAGTTTATAGGACCCGAAAGCAACCATCCTAACTTCGAATTTTGAAGAAATGGTCCGTTTACCAATCGGATTCTATTACCGTCTAGTAATTCCCAGAACAAGTCCGCGCCTATCAATAAATCGATTTCCGAAGGAATATTGAAGGTAGGATCTGCTAGGTTTACATTATCCGGAATACGTATATGTTCGGTATCTATGTATGTCGTGGGTAAACTGGATGTTATACGCTGCAAGACAAAACATTTAACCTTTGAAGAATAATCGTTTAATTTAGAACGCATAAGTAATTCGCATGAATGATTTGTTTGTGTCACTGATTGTGCAACACCTGAAATTCGTATAGTGGACTGTATCAATGGCGCATTGATTCGTTTTTGTAACTTATCCGAAATGAAACAGTGTTGACTACCACTGTCCAACAGCGCTCGGGCTGTATGAAAACGTTTAGTATAATTATCGGCTACTTCTACTAACGCCGTACTTAATAACACCGGCTGTAATGTGCCGGCACATTCATCTACACTACCATGATAGGTACCTATAGATACGGAATGCAACGCGGCCGATAATGACTCAGCCTGAGACGTGCTCCGATCAGCTGACGGCTCATCAGTGTTACCTGACGCTAGGTGAAGCAAAGAGTTATGTTTTTGTTGACATTGTTTACACGGACCGAAAATGCAATCGGCAAGTGAATGACCGAAACGTAAACAATTTCTACATAACTGTTTCTCGTCTACGATTTTGATTCTATCTTGAATAGACAGATTTAAAAATTTAAAACACGCATAAATTGCATGTGCACCGTTACAAAGATAACACTTATCGACTTTATTTCTAGGTATATGTTTAGCTACAGAACTACTAGTCGACGCGTAGCAGTGTGCGGCGTTGCGCTTTTGTGAAGTACCTTTTGATTCAGTAGCAATTGCAGATGAATATTGCGATTTATTTTGTGGCTTATTTTGATTTGAACTAATTGAATCTAACATGTCTGCCCTTTTCTTAAGAAATGAAAGAATATCGTCTAATTTTAACTTTCTCTCAGAATCAGAATGAATAGTTCCCTTTTCGATCTCCCACTCACGCTCAGTAGTAGAATCGAGCTTTGATTGAACTAGATAGATAATCAATGTATCCCATGATTGGGTCGGTTCGCCTAGTGATGTAAGTGAGCGAATATTTCGCAAAACGGTATCTATTAGCTTCCTAATTTGTGAAGATGATTCCTGTTTTAATAACGTAATATTAAACAATGCCTTTATATGATTCTGTACCAAAAGCCTAGTATTGTGAAACCTATTCTCCAATAACTCCCATGCATGAGTATAGTTCTCAGGCGTAAATTCAAAAGAACTAATTACCTCTAAAGCTGTACCTGTCAACGAGGAACGCAAGTAATGGAATTTCTGAATTTCGTCTATATCTGAACAGTTATGGATCATTGTTACATACGCATGTTTGAACTCGAGCCAATCATCAAACTTTCCATTGAAAGTTGGAAGCTTGATTTTAGGTAAGGAACGAAAACTGTTGGATTTTGAGTTATTTGAACCTTTATTTTCAGTTTCTTCACTTTCGACTAAATCTTGAGCAATTGCTAATACAGAAAAATATAAGTTTTCATATGACTCGACGTATTCATTGTTAGAATCAATATCTGAATCTGAACTCACTAATTCAATTTTAGTTTGGATTTCGTTAAATGTTTTAAAATGATCTTGTGCTGCCTGTAATCTAAACTTTATTTCTCTAACTTGTAGTTTAGAAGGACAGGAATCTTGAAAAGAGTCCAGATATTTTTGAAACTGTGTTAATCTACCTTTCAAATTGCCACGCTTCCGCCTCAGAACAGTCAACTCATCATCATCGGCGAGCTTTTTACTAGGGGAAACTTGCGGAGTTCTTGAAGGAACGCCTAATTTATCTTCAACACCCATTCTAAAGGCCTATGTCAAAGAATAAGATAAGGTACTCACGGTTTAGATGCACTGGTAATTGTAACGGTCACTACGCGATAATGAACTGATTTCTTTCTGAAAGTAATGAAAACGACACGATTTTAGCACAAATGATAACCAGGATAGGAGTAGACAGGATCGAAGACCTGACCGTTAACTGAAGTGCTGGTTGCGGGCTGCCTTTGTATGTCTTGAATTCTTGATGACTTGCAATAACGGACATCAATGGATTCTTCTCCCAGCATAAGCAGCAAATCCGGGTCGTAGGGCCAATGTTTTAGCTACGGGGATCTTCGGGTTTGCCTTCTCCAATGAATATTTGTATTGTTCCCAGTAAAAACGTTTATTTTAAAAATTTGAATATAAATTATAACAATCGTGTTTCATAGAAAGCAGATGATAAAGTGATGATGTAATGACAGCACCCGCTCTGACATCTCTGACATTCCAGACCGAAACGTCAAAATTGATGGAAGACGTCAAAGCGCTGTTTCTCCTCAGCCGCGTAGAGATGGCGCTTACAGTTGCGTCGACAGTATGGTTAGAAAGATGTTTGTCGCAGCAGTGCAGTCAGTAGGTAGACTGACTCCTTTAAAATGAAGTGAGACTGTCTCTTAGTTAATTGTTGTTTGCTTTGGTTTAAGAAATCCATTTCTTGGAGGAATCTAGAGCGTGTTTTCTTTTTACTTAAAGTTTTATTTGCGTTAGAAAACTGTTTTGTCAGGACACGCTACTAATCAACTAAGTAGGTCTTTAATACGGAGCATGAAACTTTGAAGGGCATAGGTATTAAGCCTTTAAAGTTTATAATAGCATAATATGTCTTTATTTGATCATTTATAGTTTTTTAATGTCTATTGTAAGAAGTTTGTGTGTTTGACATACACCTACCTATGTTTTAACTAAAAACAGTAATAAAAGCCAAAGAAGAAGAAAAAAAGATCAATGAAGCGCATTTCAGACTTCGCTATAATATATAGCACCATAGCATAAAGCTCATAGCACAACAATATCGCACACCATACATTTACTATGGACACGTTCACACTGATTATACAAAATGTATGGTGCGCGATGTTGTTGTGCTGTGAGCTATATGCTATGATGCTTCATATTATAGCGAAGTCTAAAATGCGCTTAACGATATCAATACATTAGGAGCATCAGATGAGCCTTATCAATCACTGATTTAGCCTTATTTCATCACTCACCATCAAACTCTACTTAATCTTCAATACAAAACCTACTCTATCTCCATAAGCTAAGGTATAATTTAATATTGGTGATTTATAAGAAAATTGAGTTCATTCTTCTCTAATAATGTTGGACATTATTAGAGAAGAATGAACTCAATTTTAGGGCATTATGGTTCCATTTTGCATAACGCCAGGCCAAATATTCGGGGTTTACATATATGGATTTTTACGCATTTCCCTGGATTTTCACCGTTTGACGGGACAAATATACATTCATCGCGACGTTTATTACGTGACGTTGATTTATGAAGTGAATATGAAATAAAATAGTTTTACCTTTTCGTTGACATTATTATTTTAGAAAAATAATTGGTGTAGCTAAAACATGTTATAAAATATTGATTTACATAAAATCACACCACTCTAAGTGAAAAACTCTGATCAGGGCTCAACACTGGCTGTTAGGTAGGTACTATAAAGATGTTCTCCAGTAAACTTTCTTGCGTTGAAAATGGTTTAGTGACTTGCGCCCAGGAGGGGCAATAAAATCCTGTTGCTTTGTAATGCGAGCAGAAGTGATGCATATTTGAAAACGACACAACGTCCACAATCTCTCTACTGGTGTTATTAACGCAGTTCATAAATATTTTCACTTTTCTTGGTTTCGTGGTGTAACGTGCTTAGTTATTTTCACTACCTCGTTGAAGTTATGCTATGTTTGGCACAGATACAACGCGGAGCGCTTCCATACTTCGTAAGTAAAATTGTCGGTCTCACTCAGTTATTTCAAAGTCAAAGTCAAAATTAGTTTATTCATTGAAATCACTTTGGATTGTTTAGAATCGTCGAATCGTTTAATTAAAACGCAACACTATGACGGAGGCCTTCAGGCAACCGATAGGATACAACTTATAGGATCTAATAGCTACAATTATGAGTTAAATACGTAGTAGAAAACTTCGATGGCTAATTACTTACGAATACTAGTTTTCACTGATAGTCTACTCGTCGGTTTTATAAAAGCGATGTGTAAAATGCTCTATAACTAAAGCAAACTTACGTCGAGAAATGAGATCACTGTGTGTCTGTGGTTGTGTGAAAGTAACAATGTTATCTAAACTGCGACGTAACGAGCCGGCAACCTCGCTACTTTCAGAGCGCTTGATAAAGATCGAGCAAAAACAATTACAACAATAATTGTTATTCTAAGCATTGTTTAATGTAGTTGTTGTAACTATAGTTAGGTATTGTTGGCCCGAACAACCCAGACGATTGATTCTGAGAACTTTAAAACCTTCAAATATTTAATCGTAATAGTTGTTTTAGAGAAAGGTTGGTTAAAATACAGCCGAGAATCAATCAAGATATTGACTTTAAATATTGTCGATTTAAAAACCGACAATGTCAAGAATGTTCGTCAGAAAGTAGGTACCAACCGTGAGTCCTTCCTTACTCAGATAGAAATTCCCGAGATGAATCGAAATATTGTTGGTATCTAAGTTTTTTATTTTAAGATTTCTACGTACAAAAATCGAACTAAAAATCAAGCTTATTGACTGATGGCTATCGAAAAAGTTCCGAATCTTTTTCCGAACATTTCCTTTGAGCAATTATATATTCATACAAACACTAATTTGAAAATACACACTTTGTGATTATGAACAAGTTATATTTGTCTTTAGATGTAGTACTTTGAGCAAGATAAAGGACTAAACAAATTCTTGTAACTCCAGAATGTTATTCTTCTTCGTAAACAGCTAGTTTTACAGCTTCAAAGCATTCCACCATCTCCAAGCTTTGTCGGTCACAGGTAAGTTTCACCCCAAAACAAGTTTCACACAGTCCCGTAAAAATAAGTTCCGGAACTAAGTTGTGCGCCTTGTGAGAATAAATAACACGGCTCGTTGAGCGAGCACTGAACTCGCGCTTTACACGTCCTTTGCCGCTTCCGACCCGACGAGTTACGACCGCTGCCGAGCTACCTCCGAACTAGTTTTGGACAATACGGCAACATTCTTCGGGGTTTTCAGTGGTGACAAATGCAGGATGTTCAAATGTTAAAATGTGTTTTTTTCAATAAGACCTCTACTGTATAATAAAGTTTCAGATTTTCTAACCACCTTGGTCACGAGTCTCAGTCACGAGTAGAATGTGTTCATGTTATGAAAAAACTCTTCGCTATTCATTTTTCTGTAAGTATATTTATGCTAAAAAACTTAATTCCCATACAAATGAATTTCTCCAAAAAGAATACCGCTTTGATTCTACTCGTTGTAGACTATTTTCAGCTTTCGGAGAAACATTTACCTAAAAGTGCTCTTAATGTTTCAAGTAGCTATCAGAGTTCAGCTAGATATCTCATTAACGAAACCAAATGTTATCTGAGCATTTTACCTGAAAAGATCAAAAAGGTTTTTGTGGATGAAATTACCGGGAACTGGAAACGCTTTCAAGATTTAACTGAAAGTAATTTCGTTTAAAGTAATAAAAGCGAGGCTCATCCATTCTCATTGTATTTGTTTCAGGAGCACGCCCGAAGTTGTGCACTTAGCGCAAAAACGAATCTTAGCCGCGTAATAGCAGAACTTGCAGCGTTTATCTCGCAGCAACTCGGCCGCGGCCGCACGAAACACTCGCCAACATTCGAGTGCACGTACACATTGCAACCACTTGCCGACGAAGCACGCGCAATACGGTGTTTAGTTTAACACTACCTATTAAGGTCCAGAAAAACATTGATCTAGTTGCTGGTGCAGCTCTCTCCTTCACAGAAGACTGTAATGACGAGTAGGGAATACGTTATTATCTTAGCAGTGGTAGTTGTAATCCGCTTTCTAGATTAAAACTACAGTTGACTGTTCGTCAAAATGGCACAGTTATAAGCATAAACAAGCTTTAGTTTATTCATGAATATTAATTAAATTGAATTGAATAAACTTAGTGTGTACGATACCGCCATTGTTGTGACCAAGTAGTTCAAAACTGAATGACGCCAATTAAATTGTCACTTAACCCGTCGCGATAAGGTCGCGTTTGTGTTGAGAGCTCATTTGTAACGCTGGAAGCCCTGAGCGCACTATTGCTTGTCGTCCGCGCGGAAATTTTAATTTTGGATGTTCGTGTTTCCAAAGTTTTGCCAAATTAAAATACTTGCACGGTTCAGCGTCGGATTTTGAGACAAAGTTCAAATTACACTTTGAGTACTTTAATTGCAGCATTTCAGTGGCTTTTGGTTTCGAAACATACTTCTAAATGTTTCTGCATTACAAGTGGAGCGCTAACTCTACTTTTCAAATGGAATATAATATTATTCGTTTGAAATATGTTTTATTTGTCCTCTTTTGTAAGAACGAGTTGTGAAATATATTTGTAGGTCGCAAAAACACCTAAATAATTATAGCATAGAACTGCGCGAAGACAAGCAAGAAACAGCGATGCAGGACAATTGGCCAGTGACGCACAATGCACTCATTGTACCCGCGGCTACTTGCCATAACTCAGCCAGGAGGTAGAACTTCCGAGCTCTGAGAATGCTTGTTCTGGACTAATGTTTTCTATGCAAAGGTTGATAAAGATGAATATAAAATATTTCACTTTTAAAACTTGTAGGTGGGTACCGACAAGTTTTGAGTCACTTAAGTAGTCTTGATACCTCTACCATAGTTATCAAATCGTGTTTTTTTATACTTACATTTAACACTTTGTGCATTCTAAAAAACTGAGTCAACGAACTATCAATAATAAAATAAATAATAGTTGAATTCTGTATCGTTTTATCAAAGCGTAAGTGGCATTTAGGGAACGCTCTGTGAGCTCGAGAGCAACGCGATAATCATTGTCCATTTCAGTCGAGTTCCATCCATTTATCGATTCCGTCAAAGTGTCCTCCAACGAACGGGAGTCTTTGGTTCCGATGCGACATGCGTTCAGCACATTTTGCCGCATGAATGGACGTTATATAGTATTGAATGTCGTATGGAGCAAAGCTGTTAGCTATTATTCCTCAGCCCCTCGATCAAAGGGCTTCGTAAGCTAGTTTTAATCTGTGAGAAATATGCTCTTTCTCATGGATTAAAATATAATGTGAAAAAGACGGAAATGATGGTATTCAGGTCTGGAAGAGGTCCCGAGAAGGTGCCCGAGGTCCACATGAATGGCTCCACCATCAAAGTGGTAAAACAGTTCCGGTACCTCGGCCACCTGCTGAATGAGAAGCTGAGGGACGATGATGACATCGAACGGGAGCGGAGAGCCCTCGCGGTTCGGAGTAACATGCTCGCTCGTCGCTTTAACAACTGCAGTAAGGATGTCAAAAACACACTTTTCAGAGCATACTGTCTCGGCATGTATACCTGCCAGCTTTGGTCGAATTACACAAGAAAGGCCATAAACACCATAAGAGTCCAGTATAATGATGCATACCGGATTCTTATGAAGTTTCCGAGATACTGCAGCGCATCGACCATGTTCTCCGAAGAGGGGATTCCCGATTTCTACGCCATCATCCGAACTCGTATAGCGTCCTTCTGGAGTAGGCTACATCGCTCCAAAAACAGAATACTGAGGGCTGTCTCTGACTATGTAAATAATCCAATTTACTGGCACTGGATAACTGTCCACATGGACAGAAATCGAAAATGATTTACCTATAGGTACTTAGATGTAAGTAGAGTAAGTACTTACCTGTGTTTTTTATTTTTTTATTTGTTGTTTGTATTTTAATGTGATATGGGTCTCAAGTGCCAGAAATAAACGTATTTTATTTATTTATTTATTTATTAGAGGAATGTGATAATGTCTCGACTTTAATTGTGGGTTTGATTTTTGGCCGTGCATTCATAGATTTCTTTAGCTAAAGGGTGTCTTTAGCAGATTGTCAGAATGAACAAGACTATGGTTTGAATGGCAATGCACTTAGTATTCCGAAATTAATTTGAGCACAGTCTGAGTGGCTAGGCTAGGGCGGACAACTGACCTGTTGTCGGTCACTTAAATATTGAAAATCATCGAATTTGAATGTAGATTGGTAATATGTTCAAGGAAATATCCATAGGTATGTTTTCATTTTGTTTGCTTTCATTTACTGAGTTTGATTCGCATTGGAAATAGGCTAAGAATTAGGTAGCAGCATTAACCTACAAATAAAGTAGAATCCTTTCCCAAACAAAGCTTCCAGAGCCGTAGTTCCGACAACGGATGGGATTAGTATGCGCCCACTGCACAGATCCTCACTCAGGGCGAGTATCTAGTATTTTGTTAGTGTTCACAGTACGTCTAAAGTACAATTTGCCAATAAATTGATTCCAAAAATTCAAAATTTGGCCTCGTTATCTTCCATTCTGTTGCCACTGCAAGAGTGAAATTATGGTATCAGTACTGAAACAATCTTTAAAATGTTAATGTTAGTTCAACAGCAAAAACTAAAATTTCTATTTACAGTGCACAATGCCCATATTCAATATTAACCAATAAAAGAATTAACATTCCTGAGTCCGCCCCTGTCTCTATCCCTGGAAACTTACTGATCCACTTTTAAACTAAGGAAATTCTTCCAATGTGATTCTGGTTTGGAAATATTTTAGCCGAATCCCAAAAATAGATGTGATTTTAAGTTTTGGAGCTGAATATTGCGAAACTTTATACTATGTTCGATTTTAGATCTTCAGTTTAGATAGTAACGAATATTTATTCTATTGTATAAATATCTACATAGATTTTATTTTAACAAGGTATTTTCCGAATAGTGTATGTACTTTTTGCCTGAACTATTCATGCTTTCATATTAAAATTACAAATATCAGAGTTTGTAGGTCAGTTTGTTTAATTGAACCACGCTTTAACTAGTAGACCGATTTGGATTAAACTTAGTATAGATGTAGATCGTTGGTTGGAATTATAATATGTTGGTACCGCGCAAGCAAAGCTGCGGACGGAAGCTATGTTATCGTAGGCGGAAGCTAAAAGACAATGTTTCAGAGCATATTCAGTAGATAGCTGTCAGCAAGATTGTTAAGAGAAACGTTATCTCCGGAACACTGTCAGGTTTCCCATGGTCATTTTCGCCCTTTGAAGTAATGTGGGGCGATGTAAGCGGACACCGGCTCGCCAGCGGCAGCTTGGGAGTTTGGCACTATAACATACAAACTGACCCAAGTTATAAGCATAGTGGAGCTTTTATTTACTAGCTGTTGGTATAGTCCAAATGTCAAAAAATCATTATTTAATATATAATCTCCTTAGATAAAGCAAATGTAAGTTTTTCCGAATTTTAAGAAAGGGGAAACTTTCCCAAATGTTTCTTTATATTTAAAGTGACTTTGGATTATCACAAACATTTTTTATTTATTTAATAAAAAAAAAATATATAATCTACGCAAGAATAGTTACCACAAAGTGAAAGAATTCACATCCACACGAAAGATTCAAGTGAACAGTTAATGCCTTGTGCTCCAAGCGATGCTGTGACATCGTCAGTGCAAATATTTGCGAAGGCGAGCTCCGGCGATATGACCCCGCATCTTGCAACGTTCCTCGGTTAACAAACTAAGCTACATTGATGCACTATCTTAGGAGCGATGTTTGCCTTTCCTGCGCTGTAAGAAACATTAGTACCAACAAAAACCATTTGAAAAATAGATCGTAACATACATTCGTAAATATATCGTTTTAAAACTAATAAAAGCACCCATTCTGTTTTGTCTTGCAACTGTTGAGATAATATCTGAAAGTTGCTAAAATAGAGTATGTACTAGGTAGCCTCACTCCATCCAAAGAAGTATAGAATATTATGACCAATATCGTGTCTAAGCTGCGAATTACAAGCTTTCGATGTTTTCCTCCTCGTTTGAGGAACGGCTTAGATTTCACAGAAAAAACCATTGATTCATGCGATTTATGCCCTCTTTAGATAAAGGTGGTACGACAGTCAATAATAAAGACGCCAACTCTTAGATTTGTATACATAAAAAAAAATATCACAGAAAATACTTTATGCAACCTTCTTCGATACAGTGTATTTTTAAATAAACGTTGTAGCCTAAAAAAATGTTGCACTCTTATGATTTTTTGAAGGACGAGGTGGTCACGTTCAATGTTTTTCGAAATGCATGTCGTGTACATTCAAGTGACCTTATTTTCAGAGGCTTCATTTATCAGATGTTCTTAAACAGTTTGCATACTAGGTCTTGTTGCGGACGCCTGCAAATATTTGAATTCTGAGCTGGAGGTGTGCTTCAGCATCCTGATCTGCATTGGAAGAGCTGAACAAACTTCCAATACTAGATGTAGCCAGATTTCAATAATGTAGTGTAAATGTATTCACTATTGCATAGTCCCGTGAATTAATTCTAATGTAAATAATAAATAAATAAATAACGCTAGACTTTTCACACAGCATCATCTAGCCCCAAAGTAAGCAGAGCTTGTGTTATGGGTACTAGATGACTGATAAACTACTTTTATACTTTTTTGTTTGTAAATACATACATATTATACATAGAAACACCCAGACCCGAGACAAATATCTGTACGTCATACAAACATTTGTCCCTCGGCGGGGATCGAACCCGCAACCTTCTGTATCGCAGGCGGACCTTCGCCCACTGCGCCACAGAGGTCGTCAAAGACAAACATAAAACCACAAATGTAAGAGTTTTCAGCGATGGGCTTGCCAGTCAGTTATGGAATGCTAACTTTTGTAAATGTGGGCATCACAGAACTATGTGGGCATGTGTTAAATATGTATTTGGACATTGCTGACGCGAAAAAAACGACTCTCAACGAAAAAATAACACGTTCACCTCACCCTTACTATTAAAAAGCCCCCCAAGTCAACTGTCACTTATGAACGAGAATGAAAGGTAATAGCCCTTACACCCTCGATAGTGCGATGCAATCTTAAAGATTTATTTTTATGTTCCGCCTGTTTTGTGTTATTCGACATTATCGCGGGCGTGTAAACCGCCATCTTGGAGTATAATCTGTGGCTGCAATAACTGTCGCTATGTCGATAAATTATGGGATTTTTCCGGGCTTCTATTAAGTTTTAATAGCACTTTTTTACTCTTTTAGCGCAAATTTCTGAGAGTTACCGTTACCTACACTAAAAGTACACAGTAATACTCGTATAATACTCTCTCACCCCGATAAAGAAACTTTGCTAATCGATATTAAAAAAATTAAAATAAATAAGGCCGTGTAGAATTTGCAGATAACTTTGATAAAATTGCCCATTGAATTTGATAGGTTGTTGATTAACCTTAAAGATTACTGAGAACATATTTAAATTGTTTCTTCATTATTGAGAACATTGATCGTAGCTCTTCAAAGAGGAAATTGAACGATTACATTCTGTCTCCCGTTATTTCCATCACAAACAGGGTGCTTGAGCAAGTATTACCAATTACCTCCCGAAGGTTGGTTCGCATTAATCGGACGTTGATAAACGATCGCCAAATAAAGAAATACTTTCAGGCTTTCTTTTGAGGCGATAAATCGTTAATGAATTGTTCCCCACCTCCACCAGCGACCCAAATACCAATATTGGTGGTTTTATTGACTCCTTGACAGTGACAGCGCGTATCTTGGCATGTTTATCAAAATTTATCAGTGTGACAGGTCGTAACAGTTCATGTCAAGATTTCATTACCTACGCTAAGCATTCCTTTTACGCTGGATTTTCATTACAAGGGTTATGTAATTAATTCGATGAAAGTTGGTAATTAATTTTGTCATATTCATACCCTTTAAGCTTTTGAATAAGCACTTGCCATGAACATATTCATGATTATAATAATCGCGAGTGGATTTATGAAGTACTTTATTGTTAGCTTTGTGCTGGAAATATAAACAAGACTGTTCAAAGTTGTATGGGACGTGGTCTATGAACCAATAGCGATACTGTAATGGTATTTGTGTAGGGATGCCTCATATACATATTTGTGCATAGGGGCATCAAAATCTGACCCTGGAGAGTTGAGATATACAGGGTGGATTTTTAATACTAATATTTATAGATACCTTCCTTTAGAACTATTCTATGAATCGCCAAGTCACGGTAGATATTCTCGGAGATAAACTCACTCAAGATCCTTTGAAAATGTCTAAGGACACATCATAGGCACGCCATGAACCATACTATAATATTTTGTACTGATATATTCGAGTCGATAGATACGAGTATTAATTTGAACAACCGCGCACTTGAGAAATCATTTTGTTGACTGCGAGTCTTAGAATGTTATTGAGTCCTATAAGGGCTAACCACTGAGAAGATACGCAGTTTGTCACATGAAGTGACAGCAGCAGACGTCGCGAAAAAAACAAAGCCGCTGTCATTAAACTGTGTTAACTCTTTGTACGGCGTGAACTAGCCCTTATTTGAACGTATTCTATTAAATGAATTTACTGTTCAATTAAACGAATGACAACGTACCAATAGTAACCAGCAAATGAATCTGTGATAGGCTCGAGCGTGTTTGCTGCCCGTATTTGATAGCCTTCTGAGAGCTTGCCGTGTACCGTTCTGTTGATTCACCCGATAGTTGACCCTGTTTGTGGACGGAATTGGTTTATGTGCTGTTTATCTTATCCTAGAGGTAACCAAAACAAATATTGGTGTCGATTCTGTGTCCACGCAAAGGATATTCTCAAACTAGCTTAGCCAATAGTAACCGAGCTATTGGTTTGCTTAGCCACAAACTGATATTTAGATTCAAGTTATACCAACAAGAGGAATTGGTTTAGATGTTGTGGATGTTGGACGTTGATTGCACAAAGTTGGTAAAAATCTACCGCAGATTTATTCCTGGTTGAGTTGGTAACAAAGTACGTACAGATAAATCGTTGAAAAAATTCTCATAGGTACCACCCAAATTGTTTCGAATATGCCAAAAATGTTTTTGCTGGTTCAAATTTTACTATTTCTTTCAAAATTCAGATTGCAGCATCTATTTCGCAATTCAAATACAGTTAAAATAACAGAAAAAACAGCGAACGTACGAGTACATGACCTAAATGGGAATAGGGCTGTTATATCTCCAAAATAACCGGCAATGCGTGAGTCAGGCACACGGATTCCGCGACACCAAAAAATTACGAAAATTTACGTTTATTTCTGCGGTTACTATGTTTTTGTATATCATTTTATTATTGTAGCTTCTATAATACTACCTACACCGTTAATACAGTAATAGGCGATGAGCTTGCAACCTTTCGCGTATGGAATGCAAAAAGCGGACTGAAAGCATGTTCCAAAAATGTATATTCGAATGTGATTCTTGAACATGTAAATTAGATTTAAAGGATCTTGAGTGATTAATCTGAGGGAATGTCTACCATACATTGGGGCTTCAGTTGCAATGTTCTAATAACTAATCAATATAATAAATAAAAATGTGAAAGAATCTGTCTGTCTGTTTGTTACATTTTCACGCCCAAACCACAGAACAAATTAGGCTGAAAATTAGCATGGATAAAGGTTGTATGCTAGGGAAGGACATCGAATTTTTATTCCAAAATATGAGAAAATCCTGAGGGATCGCGGGTCACACCGCAGGAGCGCAGCTAGTACTAGTTTTCACTGTGAAGAACCCAGTGTCAGCCTTTAACCATTCAAAAGACATAGCCCTGACAGACAAGAGGATACGGTTCAGTTAGCACTCTTTGGGTGAGGAACCCCAAAGATACGGATGCCATATCCGTCATCCGGACAAAGGAACTGGAAGTATCAGAAGAATAACCAATATTGATTCATGTGTGATGCCTCGCAATGGGAACACGACTTTCTCATTCGACGTCGATGTAACGTTTCCGATCTCGTCTCGCTCAGAATTGTTTTCTAGCCGCATGCCACCATTGAAAGTCTAATGTTTATATACCAGATCAGTTTTATTGTCAGTGGGCTCGCATCCCAGCCGTGCATCAATGGATCTTTCATTTCAGAAATTTTATATTACTATTATCACCATGTTAAATATATTTTATAAAAATATACTTCATTGTGAAGCAGAAGTCATTCAATCAGCAGATTGAAATAATAAGGACCGTATCAAGTCTAAAATGTTAACGTGAAAATTATCAAGTAGTTATTATAACTTTTTAACTATAATATTGTATGTTAGATGGGCTCTGAGATCATATCGTCGGTGGGCAAATAGGACAAAGGTGTTGTTCTTGTTTGTACCTTCACTATCTCTACTATTGTACGAGTAGCTCCTGTTTTCCCCGACCGAGACTGCGTCTCAATATTCTGACGTCGCCCATCACAGGCTCGCTTTTATATGTAAATTTTTAAACATGTTTAACAAGTGCTACGGCTTTTATCGCATCCACGATCCATCGGGAGCAATGTTTGCACAAACAGTCAGCATAATGCGCCACTAATTTTGTTTTCATCTGGCTGTTTATTTATGTGGATTCGTTAAAGAATTGATTGAGTTGAAAGTCCATTTATAAAGTTGAATAAAATATTCCATGTTTGGAATGGTTGCGGTGCGCGTGCGATGCTTAGTGCGTTTAATTTATGTTACGGATAAAAATAGTATTAGGGGCATCAACAGCAGATTCAAGGTAAAAAGTAAGTAAGTTCGTATGAGTCAGTGGCCAACTCTGGTGACGGAGTTTTTAAGGCCGCCTTAAGGCCTCTGTCATGACTTAACGTAAGGTATTGTTAGCCCTGTTTAATAGCCAAAAGTGAAGGTAGTTCTTTTGATAAGTCTGTTGTGTCAAACTGATTGAGTAAAAAAAAAAGTAAAAAGCTTCATTTTGGAACAACATTACATAAGAGCAAAAATACACAGTGAAAACGTTGAGTTAAAATTAATTATAAGTCATTTAATATAAGGAAATTCTACTCTTCTCCTCTGCGATCAATTTCGTAAAGAATAACCTCCTACTTTTTTTCGTCGGTAAAAAAAAAACAAAAGTAAGTTTAGTAAGTAGTCTGTCTATCTTCGATCATATCTGTCTACAAAACTGTTCCCCGACTAATCTGCCAATCCACTCTCACCAGCCTCCCATCTAGCCTTTAAGGTGCTTACAGAGTACATAGACAACAAGGGTTCATCGAGAATAGGGTCGGTAATGCAAATCCCGCACAAATGAACTGTTCCATCCAATTAGACATTCCTGCCCTCCCTTCGGATAGCGGTGCAGGGGCCGCCTGATCACACAGTGCGGGGCTTAGCAGTGGGGTGACTGTCGGTTATTGTTTGTCAAACTACTAATAACTAGACTGCTCTTACTGCACGGTCACTAGGTATCAATAGCTCATGGCAACGGAAATAACTTTCTAGTCGTAAATAAGAGAAGTTGAAATCGGAGATTTAAAAACATCAGAGACATCTTTACATTCAATCTTATATACTTTTATCAATAACTGCTATTCATCTATCATTTTAGCAATACTTCAGTTTTTTCTCCGTGATTTATGGATGTGATAAGGAAATCAACGCCAGTCTCTGGAGTGATAGGTTTGTTTGTATGTTTTTCTTCTGATAGTATACACAGACTGTGTGCACGAGACTGCGCCATTCAATTTGCGGTCCCGGCCAAACGAGCCGGCTAGTTACCGCCTGTTATTGAAGCGTTTTCACGTTATTATTACGCCAAGGGACCCTAAAAGGCATTTTGGTGAAGAGAATTTTGTTGCTGATGTAATTCTTAAGCATGAGGGTTCGAGCTGTTTTTGGAGCTAATAAACCCTGAGTTGTTTGGGGCTGAATTCTAATTTGCTTAAAAATTCATGGTCAGCAATATTTAGTCGTTTAAATGTAAAAGGGTTTTTAGGGTATTCTAATAAAAAATATTTGGTTAAAATTGAATCTCGTATTGTCACCGCCGCGGCCGCTTTGGATTACGGTCTTTTCAAATTGTTCCCAATTATTTTTTAAGTGTGAGTCTGACTTGCGCCTTCAGGTTTCAGATATTAGGTTTGCCATAGTTAATAAAATGAATAAATCGAAGATACAATTAAATCTGATCATAAATATCAAGGCAGACAAAGGGTACCTACACATTCATGTGCTTACGCTAGTTTAACAACGAAATGTTTTAACCTTAACCGAAGACTAAGAGTCCCCAACTTCCGTATTTTACGGACTTTTATCTTCCTAAAAGGGGTCGACGTCATCCCTTACGGGTTAAATGTCCCGTTCTCCGCGCAATCAATTTATTGCGCCTTTCAATCTCCATATTGTCTGAATCTGTAATTCACTCGTTGTTAGTGGACCACGATGCAATTTATAGTTGTCCCCAATATATGTGTGTAAGTGGTACACAACATACTGTGTGGTTAGGAGGGTACTTGTGATATTGTATTAGCGTGTCATATTGTTTTTTTTTTTATTTGAATCAGGACAAAAGTTTGAATTAGCTACAATAGTTAATGAAAATTATCAGTAGCAGTCTAAGGGTGTAGTCAGAAGCCAGTTCAAACATACATTTGGTATACCTATGATCACATTTCAGCAATCATACGCCCATGGCGGCCAAAACAGTGATCATATTAACTTATGTAGGCCAATTTTAGTTACACATCAATAAATAAATAATGCTGTACATTTCACAGCATCGTCTAGCCCCAAACTAAGCAAAGCTTGTACTATGGGAACCAGATAACTGATATACTAGTTATATACTTATTGTTTGTAAATACATTTACTAATAATACATACATTTACTTAGAAACACCCAAACCCGATGTTCGTTAAGATATTATAAAATCCTTCGAATTCTTTACCACCCTATACAAGCGTGCGGCAAAGATCTATTGCGGTAAGGTGCACCTTGTACCGTAGTGGGACCTGTCCCGCCGGGGCTTTCGGCCCACTGAGCGTGAAAATAATAAAAACCAAGTGAGGCATGAAACAGCCGCGTGACGAGGGTTCCGTGTGTTTTAGATTTTCATACCTAAACTAAAACAAATGTCTATAGTACGCTTCTCGGCTCACGTCTGTCTGACAAGCATAACCAAAAACACTTGAGATGTGTTGTGTATTCAGCCGAATCTGAATTCTTTTTCAGAATTATTTTCCTTAAAACACTGTCTCATATTTCACGTCTCAAGGTAGACAGCCACGGTGTAACAGGAACCAGTGATCTAAATCGTCGTCCATAAAACATTGAAAGAGCTTAAGAGTTCTGGCAAAGAAAAATACTACAAGCATTTTTCATTTTGCAGTCTAAGGGCGCGACCAATACAGTCGAAAACTTGAGCAGCAAACACGGTGGCCTAAAGGAAATGGAATAAACGCAGAGAAATGGAAATGAGTACAGTTTTGTAAATAAAGCGGGCATCGTTGAAACTGGAACACGAACAAAAAAGCCGTTATCAGCTGACCGCAGCAGAGCGCGGGAGACCACGGCGACACCAATGCTATGTAGCTGAGGCTGTTTAAATAATTATTGAAACGCATCTGTTTGGTTTTCGATCAGTCCTCATGAGAACCTAAATCAGACATGACATAGAATCTAGTAGTTCTAAACTTTTTTTTTATTTGTTGAGTAGACCGACCTAGGAATATCAAGTGCTTGCGGTGAAGAACCAAATTAGATCGAGTATCTTAATACAATTCTGAGATTGAGGTTAGTCTTTCATTTTCTTTTAAAAGTGTAGCAAACAGCTCTCAGACTCGGCAATGGAGCAGTCCCGGCGGCGCGGCTTTGTTAGCGCCACAATTATAGGTTTTTCGTGTATAATCCCGCGACTCGTAAAAACATTTTGCTGAACTAAAAATGTAAGCTTTACCCAGATTTGGAGCAAAACGGCGATTATGGTAATCCCCGAGATTTCCCTTGTCATGCCGCGCTGATGCTGTTGTCGCGAATTACAGATATTCAGAGATATGATGCCGCTCTGTTTTGTGATACTCGTAAATTTCGTATTACGGGTAGGTACTCGTATATATCGTACAAGTACTGTTTACTTCGCTTTCTTTAATTTCGCTTAAATCAACGTTCCGTTTTTAATATTACCTACATTTTGTTTTACCTATGGTGTGCCTATGGCCAGTTTGTAACGATATATTTGTTCTGATATATCGATATACTGTTCAATGTTTGCAATTTTTTGGATAGAAGTAACGAATTATTTTTTGGTCATGTCTTTGAAATTGTTTTGGGTAAAACACGCCCTATTATTATGTTACCATGACAGAATATTATAAAATTTGTGCAAAGTAATGGTGCTTGTAGATGTTGCCCCCGCGGCGAAGGAATTGAACGCGGCCCAAAATCCACAGCAATGGTTCATAATTACATTATCGCCATAATTAAGGGGTTATTAAAACGAATGGCCCCACTGGCCGCAATCATTACTCTGCTCTTTCACAATATTAAGCTTTATTTGCCCGAAGCATACAATATTGAATATAATTTTCGGGAATTAAACATTTTATTTGAGGACTCATAAAACAGATTTTACGACCATTAATAAAGTTGTGTTATGTCGTAATTGGTTTTTGTGCAAATAGCACCGTCAGTTCAGGTAGCATTAAGTATTCAAAAGGATTTATTTTCAGTTTATATTTTACACTTCATTGAACCTTTCATACAAAACTATTCACTACTACAGCGGACTTTAAATCTGTTTGTGCATTTAAAACATAAATAGATTTGAATAATAAAAAATGTTTATGTTAAAAAGTACCCATACTATTTCTTCGGAGTCGACTAAAACGTATCTTTGGTCCGTAGTCTATAAAGGTTTGAAGTACGAGTACCTAGTCCTAAAATAATAAAAGTTGGTAAAATGTCTACTACGAATATACAGGGTGAAAGAAAACTGCTGGAAAATTGTTTTAAGACGATGAAACTACCCTGTATCAGCTCTCAGCTCTCAGCAAACTACAACATAATTATAAGTTTTCTCTTTTTATGTTATCCATCTTAAGTTTTGATAAAAACTGTTTGTATGTTCTGTAATAAACATGTTTGTAATGTATTTAACGATTCAGTTTGAAACTTTTGTATTATGGCTACATGAAATATTATATAAATAATACAGAAAACAAACTGAAAAGTTTTCCAATGGCCAAATTACTTAAAATTACTCAAAGCTTTAAAAATATTTTAAAAGGCTACAGAATACTACAACATATTGTTGCATTCATTTCGATTATAATATTCAAAAAATTAAAAATACCGATGTTTTTTTAGACCTTTCGTTATTAGTGGAGAAAGTTTCAAACTTCCATTTGAGTTTTCGGGGGTGTTTACCTTACACCCCGTAGTGGTAAAGGTCAGGTGCCCAAGACAAGAATAGACGAAGATAGACGCCACGTCAGCTCGGCCTGGAATGGTTCCATCTATACCTACTTCACGGTCAGGTGGGCCGACGCCGAGGCCAGGTGAAGCCACGTGGCTTTGTCCGTATAGAATAACGTGCTCATTTCATGTAGTCAAGTGCGAGTAGGAGTCGCACAGTATGTTCAATACCTTATTATATTTTGATTTTATTGATTATATAGATATTTGATTGCTTTTTTTGTTAACAACAGACAAAAAGTGTAGCCGATTGGTTCCACATTATCCGATCCGATACCGATATCGGATCGGATAGTGTGAAACCACTCTCAGTAATGCCGTTAGCATTTTTCTCTTAGTGATAAGGCTGCCCTCTGTACTTTTTTATCTAATCTATTTCGGTAATTTGTTTTTCATTGTGCACAATAAAGAGTTTTCTATTATATTCTTTAAGTACGCAATATCTATTCGTCATATATTGAAACTTGAAGCTTTTAGAACCCAATTCCCACTGGCTAACAAATAGCAAGGTTTCTCCTTAAAGGCTTTGAATGAGGAATGTTCAACGACTTTTAAAAGTAGCTTTGATCCGCATTAAATAATTAACGTCCGTCTAAAACCGGAGTAATTAGCAATCAGAAGTTGTGCGTCCGCGGCACGGACAGTACTCCTTCCACTCGTTTCAAGGGTTTCCTCAACTTTTGGGGTTTATGGCAATGTGCCTCGTTTGTACTGGTAGAGCAGCTTAATTGAAATAAATCGGCATCGTTTGTACTTGAAGGGCAGCTGGTCTTAAATAACTGTGCCTCGTTTGCACTGGTAGAGCAGCTTAACTGAAATAAATCAGCATCGTTTGTACTTGAAGGGCAGCTGGTCTTAAATAACTGTGCCTCGTTTGCTCTTGTAGAGCAGCGTTTAAAATAACTGGGCCCTACTATAAGCTTTTATAGCGATCCAGTTTAGGACCTAAACCTAACTGCTTCGCTATGACGTACCATGACGTATAAATAACGCATAAATAAATAACGCTGGCTACATTGTCACGGTACGAAAACTTTGCGATTCAGATTAGGAACCTAAACTAGATAGCACCCAAACTGGATTGTAGGGCATAGTTCCTTGTTACTAGAACGGAACGAACTAGAAGAGAAGCATTTAAACTTTTCAAAGTTTACTTAAAATACAAAATAAAATAATCTTTTCAACAAACTACTATGCCTGCCAACGGTTGTGTTAACTTATACCTCACACACCATCCCTCCGGTTGGTTCACGTTGTTTTCCGATGATAAAAATACATTGACTTGACTACTTGGCCAGTGTAAACGCGCGAGGCAGGTGAACGAGAGCCCGCGGCGGCTGAGATAAGTACAAACTCATGTGTCATGGTTTTTATATGATCATACATCTGAAACATAAATATTTTGGCAATGTGATGGCTTTACTTCGGGCATTCATTAATTCCCCGACACCAGTTAGGAAGGTTCTATAATAATTAACTTGATAGGAAATTTACTCTCTTGTTTATTTATGTTTTTTGCGCTTTGTTTGAGCTGAAAATACAAACGGAAGAGAATTAAAACAAAGATAAAACAAGAACGTGACTCCGCAGTGTGTCGTCGACGCGATACATTCAGATTTCTGATCTTTGGGCTTTCAAGAACTTTTAAGGATATCTAAGGGGATTCATAGTGATCCCAGCGGTCCTACTGAATAAATACTTTTTGACTTTGACTTTGATGTCAGAAGCATACTATACCCACATATTGCACATGCAAGTATTTTGCAGAAGTTCGAGTTTCATACGTGACAAGTTTCTAGCCTACAGCCTATTCGAATGTTATTCCTCAATTTATTTTCCTTGAGTTAAAGCTCAAGGTGAATATCCTTCACCTTGAGCTGGTATCTATGCACGCGTAATGGGAAATAAATTGATGCACGGCTGGGATTAGAACCCATGATTTTTATATGGAAAGACAAGGTACTATCCTATCGTGTATTGTATATTCATAGACTATTTAAAACTCCACCTAATAACTAAGAAGTCGAAATACTAATTTCCTAAAGTATGTCTGAAGGTTAAGGTGATACGAGGTCATTGAACCATCAAGATTAACATCGTGAATTAATATCGCAAGTTTCATCAATACGAAGTGAGCCTTTCTGTTTCTAATAAAAGTTATCAACTTTGGGTTCTTGTAGACTTTTACGAGTTCTCTCGTAAAATACTTGAGCAGCCAAATGCAGACATTCAGCCTTTACAAATATTGCTGGACCGCTAGCATTGGTTACGAAATTACCAACCAAGGTACGAGTATTTTTTTTATTATTTTTTTATGAAGAATGGGTCGGCTCTTGACCTCAGACTTACTTTGAGTATGTTCAACAACTGTATCTAATTTGATAAAACATAGGTCGTCGACCCTGTAGGCATCAAGCGTCAGAGACACGACCGTGGCGAAAGTAAAAGAAGCGAACTCGAAACTTCAAAAGATTTGTCTTTAACGAAGGACAGAATCATTTTCCTCATTTTTTTCACTCTAAGGCCACGTTTCCACCAACAAGAAAAGTTCCGCGAGAATGGTGATTTTCGATTTGAAATGTAACTCAAAGAGATTAAACCAAATAGAGTGAAATTGTCCACGAAGCAGTGCTAGCCACCGAGTCCTCACTTATCGCTAAACTCATTTACGTTTTATTATGTTTGATCGGTCACGTGGGGCTTGTAATGTGTATCGTACATTTTTTCTGTTCAAATAATAACTGAACATCCATATCCATACTTCCATACTATCCATACTAGAATAGAATAGAATAGAATAAAGGTTTATTTTCTCCACATCATTTACAACAGTACTATTATTATAAATGTGAAAGTATTTCTGTCTGTTTGTTTGTTACGCTTTCACACCCAAACCGCTGAACAAATTAAGCTGAAATTTGGCATAGTTAAAGGTTGAATCCCTGGGAAGGACATAGGCTACTTTTTATCCCGAAAAAATCCTGAGGGACCGTGGGTCACACCGCGGGAGCGCAGCTAGTCTTTTATAAAAAAACCGATTACTATTTACTTTAAACAATTCGATTACTAAGAACCTTGAATGCCTGAATTTGTTCGGGTTTTGTCTACCATGCTTGTTAATGTGGAAAAGGGTTTCAAAGTGTAAAAAAATATTAATGTTATTATCATTTATTTTACTTTGAAGGTCAAAATTGTACGCAATTTTCTTTGTCATATCATAACATATTATATTTTATTAGGTTTACATTATGTCTATTATCTACGCCATAACAAGTACTTCCAAGTTCCATTAATGAAACAACATGGCTTTTCCGAGTCCCGAGGCTTTGATTAAAGCTAAAAAGCCTTTTTACTTTATCCTCAAACATTAAACATTCTTCTTGTATAAAATAAACTGATAAAACATATGCTGAGATCTGAAACTGTGTACACTCATACATTTAATATTGTTAGCTGTTGAAGTTTTGCTGAAACGCTAAATTATGCAGATTCATTCAAATAAGGAACATTAGCCTCTACATGCAGCTACGGATCGCTACGAGGTCTACGCCAGTGCTACGGGATACCTAATTTGCTACGGATGTACGATATGCGGCGTTTATGTAAATTCAGAGAAGCTACAGTTACTACCAAAATGAGTACACTCACAGAAATGAAACTGCAATATTGTAATCCAACACATTGATTGATTGTTCGTTATTCATAATCAGACTAGAATCACTAGCGATACCCATCCATATTTTATGCGCATGTCATTTAATTTGAAAATTCACTACCAACCTACACTACGAGTAACTACTACACACGAATGGTGGAAATGGTATCTCTATCGTGTAATCAGTGAGGTGTTACAGCTCCCATTTTTCGGAAGGCACCGAGGACCGCTTTGATAAATAAGTTTCACATCTACAGGATAACTGGTGTGTGTGAGATGAATGTGAGAAGCCGTTCGTCTTGGTCGCGTTAATATCGGGGCGGGAACCGGCCGGAATCAATTATAGGATTACGTAGCTGCTTCTATTCATACTCGGCTTATGTTTGTAAAGCGATGCTCCTATCTACACGCCACTAATTGCTTTTGTGTGATTACGATCAAATTGTATTTTCATAGTAATTGTTTTTATGATGCAATGAATGTTTGTTGGTGTGTGTGACAGGGTTGTTCCAGAGGTTGAGATGATGCTCCTGTACTTTAAGAATTCCAGACCTGTATTTTAAAGGTGAAGGCACATTCATGTTGTCAATGGCGTACGTGTCGCATTTAAAATTCGTCGTATGGAATCGTATATCTTCTTTTTAATATGTCATATTTTTGATTGCATGACATTGGAAATCGCCATCACCCATAGCCCAACTTCAACCTTCCGTGTGCGCAATATCTCCAGCTTTGAAGATAGTTATTATGCTGTTTTGTTATGGTTCATGTTTTTATGCTAGACGTCGTCCAAGCCGGTCCCGACGCGTGACAAATTGTCCGTCTCACTGCCATAAAAATCAAGTGTTTGGTCATTAGGTAGCTATAATAACACTCGGAAATTACAAAATAAGTAGTCACTATTAGTTTACGTCAGTCACTTCTATCTTAGTATGTACATACATTAAATATCTTACGAAATATTTGCAAATAAGTTCCTACAGTAGTATCACAAAATTAATGTCTGAAAACAAAGATTTAACCAATAATCCGTAATTCCAGCTGTTCGAAATAAGAAAAATTCCGGAATGGAGACGACTGACAATTGACTGCATATTCTTACAAATTCGGTTATTACGAAGTTTGTCGAATCACACGTATATGATACGATTATTTGATCATATTATTTGAGCTGAGTTATGTGTAGAGTGAGCAGTACATCTGCGTGAGGTGATGATTAACTGGCTGCCGACTGTCCGCAATCTGCCAACTGATTTATGTTCACGTGACGGCGAGACGTCGACGACTCTAGCGCAATATGTTATAAGTCGGATACTGGTCATTTTGTTCCGAAGAAAAATACTGTTTAATTAATATCAGAGTCGTGTTGGCGCGTACGAGTTCAAACTACGACTACAATAGAATAAGGTTATGTAAAGTAAAGCATTTTTGTTAATCATTTTATGTACTGTTTATCTATATTGTTACCTAGTGTTCTCTCTTTTTGGCAATTAATTTCTAATAAATTCTTTTCTACTAGTAAAACAATCTTAAATCGTTGACTATGGAGGACGATGTTGTGTCAACTTAGATTTCCTGTATCAATCACTCCGTGATTATTGTATGTATCATGTACCCATTTAAATTATGAATTACCCACGCATCTTGTCGACTCAATCATGCTTACAAATTAATATTATTAAAGTAGGTAAACGCTGTCGTACAATAAGACACATTATTAATTTGTGCAAAAGCTAACACAAAATTAACATAATATTCAGTGTATACATACATACATCTCATACGTTTGGCATAAGTCGCTCGGTCCGCCAGACGCGTTACGTTTTGCGTGGATTATAGATAGATATAGATACTTAGAATATAATATACAATAGGTTTATTCCATCCAGTCCTACCAGTAGTTCGATAGTCGAACTGTTTGGATTAGTATCGTACCTTGAAATGGTAGTTGTGTAGGTTGCAGCGCTTCGCCGGCGGGTCTTGTGACAACAACATTGACATTCTCGCTGTAGTTTATGTTCTAATTGAAACTGTACGCAATGGCTGTATATTATTGCTATTGATTGTCTGTTTGCGCAGTCATGCATGCGATTAATTGTATTGTCAAATTCAATATGCAGTGCGCAAAGACATGTTTTTATATAGTACTAGCTGCGCTCCCGCGGTGTGACCCGCGGTCCCTCGGAATTTTTCATTTTTTAGGATAAAAGGTAGCCTATGTCCTTCCCTGGGATATAACCTTTAACTATGCCAAATTTCGGCTTAATCTGTTCAGCGGTTTGGGCGTGAAAGCGTAATAAACAGACAGACAGACAGACAGATAGACAGACAGAGTTACTTTCACATTTATAATATTATAGTATATAGTATATATAGTATAGTATTATAGTATGGATAGAGTGTATAGTGTATAGTATACCCTCGTAGATTTCAAGCGTCCTTTGTAACAATAATAAGTACCCGAAGTACTTACTACAATGATCGGCCAACAAAGTAAAAAATGAGAGCTAACTCCGTGAAGAAGTGAGAAACTTTATTTGTTTCCACGTTATTTTCTGAACTTGCTTGAATAAACTTGAATAATAATTATGATAAGAGAGACATTTATGACCATTTATTAAGATATCGTAATAAAAGCTATTTCATTGTTTCTTTTTCATAATGATTATATGAACTGAAACTGGTGGTAGGTACCTAAACAAACTTTCCATGTTCTCACGGAGCATTCTTCAACAAACTTTCGAATTTGTTGTTGCCAAGTAATTGTTGCTTTATTATTATCTCTGTTCAATGTTTATGTTAGTAAAGAACATAGAATACTAAAGAAGAATAGGTTTGTATATACTACGAGGTGATGAACTCAAAAGTATTTTACGTGAGCTGTCTGCCTACTCCATACGTAAAGTCAATGAAAGTTATACCATTTTAGATCGAGAATCTATTAATAAATAAATAAGATGCAGCTGCAGCATTTACAAATACATAGTAAATTAATGTAGAAAAAGCGGAAATAGTTCATCGAAATAAAATCTGAATCAAGCTTGGCACCTATTAATGAACAGTGCGGAGGTGTTAGCAATATGATTAAAACACGTTTGCCATGCTGGCCTTAGTGCCGCAATAATAAAACAATTGGATAAATTGAAAATTCATATCGCCGCTACTTCGTATGTATATACAAAGTTAAACACCGCTTGTGAGATTATTCTCATCAAATTCAAATTATTGTTGGTATTAGCTAAAGATACACAATGTCTGTAGCCAAGCCTATAGAAACCTCATTCAAGTTGGTTAAACCGTCGCTAATTTGGCACGTGAACGGAGTTTGCTGACTCGAACGTGTATCCGTGTACCCCGGCTAAACTTTAGACCACTGTCACCGAACCACGACGTGAAAAGGAACTTTGTTACTATTTGAAGGGTAAATTCGGAAGGATTTCTCACAGTGATGCGAATTGCACACGAAACCCAATTTATAATCGGCATTTTAATTACATGAACTTTTTAGGCTTCAAATGTGAAGGGTCTCGGGATACCAGACGATACGTCGCCTTGGCTTAGTCTCATGGACTCTATTTTATTCCCAGATTATTTATCAGACCGTGACCGTAAAAAGCCGTGTTGGCCGAATGGGGTTGTACCTCAACTTTCAATCCGAATATGTGGGTTCGAATCCCGGCCGTGCATCAATGGATTTTGCGTTTCGTAAAATTTATATGCGCTTTAACACGTGCTCTAAACGGTGAAGGAAAACATCGTGAGGAAACCAGTTAGTGTTCTTATAGGCGGCGATGGGCTTGCAACCTGTCACGTATGGAATACTAACTTCTGCAAGATGGGGGCATGTATCAAATATGTGTTTGAACATGCCTCTGATTACCCCCTTAGACATCTTCAAAGGATCTGGAAAAGGTAACATAAAAAGATCAGAGAGAATGTCTACCGCACCTTGGGGATACAGTCGTGAACCTGTATTTTTTTTACGTTTTTTATTTATCAGACATGCATTTTTTAGTAAAATGTACGCCAATACTCGTAGTAATAAACTAACGATGCTCGTTCAAAGTAAATATTGTCTTATTCACTATCGATCATTGGTATTTAAAAAGTGTTACTATTAATAGGGTATGCTGTGATATCTTAAGCCTTCAAACCAAGAGAGCAGCGCCCGCGGGTGAACACAACAATGGATATTAGTTTCAAACGCAAAAT
Source organism: Epirrhoe tristata (assembly GCA_951394285.1). Taxonomy (NCBI): domain Eukaryota; kingdom Metazoa; phylum Arthropoda; class Insecta; order Lepidoptera; family Geometridae; genus Epirrhoe; species Epirrhoe tristata. Next base: position 12,070,397 of record OX596142.1, read on the forward strand.
ATGTTTTTATTTGTTTTTGTATTTTTTTCACGGAAACAAGGAACATGTGGGTCATAAAATAACCGGGGGCTTTGGATAAAGAGAAAATAAAGGCTTTAACAGTATTATTATGCGAAATATCTTAAAACAAATAATGCAAATCATACTATTAGTTATGCACAGTCGTAAAGAGTAGAAGCATGCAAATAAAGCACCACCGTCTATAGAAGCTCCTCTGTAACGACACGAATAAATTGCTATTTTTATTGCAACTAAACAATATTCCATCATACTTTACCACCTCAATATCTGTTCACCAGCATGATACCGTAAATCCGGACACGCCATAAAATAGTTCGATAAAGTGCTCAATAAGAAGCCTTACAGTCTACGGAACACTATTTTAAAATTCAATTTCTATATCAATTTATTGCTCTGAAGACGGCGAACGGTGCATTTCCATTTCGTTGTAAACTAGGCTTTATCTTGCCGACGTGAGGGGTTAAATCACTTTGAGGTGGCGTGCAGGTCATGCGATATATCGATAGTGTAGAGCCTACGGAAGGGAAATGGGGCACTCGGTCTCTAACAGCTATCGGTTACAAAGCAACCGCAGAAAATGTACACGCATTCGGGCGTCGGAGCTGAGAGGACTTTATATCGTACGTCGAACCGAGTAGGTAAAAGGTAAACTGCGGACAAACTTTTAACATTTAAAACGTAAAACAGAAAAACACTAATTACTTACAATTTTGTAAACTTAAGATCTTTGAAAAATATTAAGTTGCTTTAAAAATTTAAGTATACATTTCATTAGAAAAGTAAAATATTACTGAATATGTATAAATTAAAAATCTACAAAGTTTGAAGCATAAACAAATTCAATTACTTATTAATCTGCCGGAAACCTCGTTTTGATGACGAGGTTTTTAAAGTGGGCTTACAAAAGGCTTCTTGGAAAACTCATTTTGGGATTAACAGCGCATTTCCTGTTCCAATTTGGAATATTAAGAAGGGGGATGAATTAAATTTTCTTTTTAAGAAAGACAGACTGCAATTACATTAGCGAGCTTAACTTTCTACGCCAAACAACAAGCAATATCTTTCGGATTAAGGTGTTTTCGAAGCGTGAGCTGGACCTTAGTTATGATATCCCCTTTGACTTTAACAGTTTGAGCTTGGCTTAAACTCTTAAATTGTCTCCAGCACGATACCAACGCTTTCATATTTCTGTAGCAATGAAAGTGTTTGTTTTATACCGACAACAACGTTTATAAATCGATAATTTACGTAAAGACGAGAGGAATTGGCTTCAGTTCCATTTCACGTTTTTCTATCACTTGAAACTAAATGACTTTGAAACAAGCCACAGAATGTAGGCAGATGGGCGCATCCCTTTGAGTAATTTGTTGTCATTCGAGTGAGTGGAATAGTAAACTTCGTACACGCCTCTTCAAGTTGACCCGCTGTCGCCAGTTTGCGCAGCCCGCGCAAACAACTGCCTCCTGTACAGGCTAGCACCACCTTTGACGTTTTGTAATCGTTAGTTTAATACCATTTAAAGTCATAATAACAAGGAAAACTATCTATAAAGTTATTACCACAAATCATTTTTGTCTTTCGGTAATTTTTGTCTAGCTTCTGATACTTATACGAAGTAACGCGATGATTTAACCAATGCAATGCTGTCACCCTTTAAATCTCGAAGAATAGCAGGATGGAGAGGATTGGTTGTATATTAAGAAGAATTCAGTATGCCAAAAATGTCATAGTTGTTACTACTCGCGACAATTGCATCCCGCGCCATTTGACTCGAGCACCGGTGCTCAGTTCCTCAGCTGAACTAGTGTGTTACAGCTTCCTAAACAACTGTCCTGTTTGTCCACTCTCTAGACTAATTGAATATCTTTGTTTGTTTGACAACTCGCTGTTGATGCGAGCACGTTCTTGTGTTCAACATCAGCGCGCACAAATTGTCGATGCTTTGAACTGTAGTTCAATTCAGTCTTTTGCTGCGTTTTAGTTTGTTAGTATTTTTTACTTGAACAGGTTTTATGGCTAAATATTAACTTACTTATCGCTGATATTTATTATGAAAGTGAGACAACATGAGAGCACTCTTACTTGTATCGCCAATTACGCTCTTTTATTATTAATCATTTATGAGTAGAGCTATCTATATTAGATTGTTTTACCGATCCCTAGTTAGCTCAACAATAATTATTATAGGTAATTCATAGACCTATTTGCCCAAAATTGAACGTAAATCTTCCATAGATGTACAATTCAGAATTAGTTTGGTACATACCTATACTACATAAGTACTTATACCGGTAAATTTAAAATAATTCCACGTCTCTGTAGCCAAAATCGGGTAAAAAGATTATTATTAGTCTAAACTGCAAAATAAAATTCATTTCGAGGACGAAAACAATAAGAAAGTTCATGTATTGATCGTCGGAGCGCCAGAGTGTTTAGTTTAATCCTTTTAGCGCTTCGGATACTTCAAGGTCTGAGCTGAGCAAGTTGCCCTTAGAGTTTAGAATAGAATTCCCGACTTTGTTTGTATGTCATCTGCTATGTTTTATGGATGTTATTTGTTGGTGTCTGTTGGACTCACCAAGGATTTAATCTAAGTAGTACTACTCTGTCAAGAAAGTACCGGGAAATCCCCTTTCTTCTAAACCTTCTTAAAAACAATGGGGTCGTAGCTCAGCGGAAATACAGACGCTGGAAGCTGATTCCAAATTTTTGCAGTGCGCATAATAAAAGAACTTTCGAAGCGCTTAGTTCTAATAAGTGGAATATCAACCAGGTGAGGATGATAATCAGCTGTGCGTCTGAAGTCCCTGTAAAAGAACTGTGAAGGCGGAATAAGGTCGTGTAGCTCCTGGGCACAGTCACCGTAGTACAATCTGTAGAATATATGATAATAGATCTGTGTCTTAGTCTTCTATCGAATGAAAACGGGTACCATGAAGTGGTAATTTGAGTTTAAGAAAAAGAAAGAAGTCGGCTGGACCATATCTGGTGAATAAGTTTGCTCAATGGTGTTTGTTGAATTTTTGGTCAAAAATTCATTCACAATGATGGCCTTGTGCAAAGGCGCAATAACGTGGTACAAAATCCAAGAACTTTATTTCCGCAAATCTAGCCTTTTTCGACATTTTTTTTGTGATGAATGAGTCGTTTCTTGACCTCGAAACTTACACAGGTAAGAATGAGGTCTACGATGGAGCGAGCCACCCAGAAGGTGCCTATTAACTCTCTTCTTAAAAACAACAGGGTCGTAGCTCAGCGGAAATACATTAATTTGCTGTCTTAAACGCTGTATAACGTTCAAATAATATTATTTATTTAGCTTTATTATTTATTTAGCAAGAATTCCGAGTGCACAACACCGCGATAGTCAAAGACAACAGTCAACATGGCCAAATTTTGGACAAACTCTTTGTTCGATGTTTTCATCCATTATGAAACTAACTATACTCACTAGATATGATCTAACTAAAAACAGCATTGTATTTAATCTAATTATCAGATGATACTCAAACTTTGCGCCAAAATGGAAGATAGTTGTGCCAATTTAACAACAATATAAAAAACAAAAAAAAAACCGAACCCTAAACCAATCATCCATTCCCGGTACTTTTTTGACAGAATGTATATAACTTTTTGAAGAAAAATTTACTCAAAAGCTACATGGCATTTCAACTTTACACCCATAAAAAAATACTCGGTTAACAATCACAATACTAAAAATGGAACCGCATCAAGACCCAAAAAGATGTATAACAACGATAACATCAAATTTATTCCGATTCAATACACATTTGTAAAATGATCTCCGAAACTAGAGAAGTTCCGCGCGCGGTGTCGGCTGCGCTCTGATTGGAGCGATACCGCACCTCGCTGAGCAAGGAGCGGGAAGCCATACCTCACTTCCTGACTCACCACCTGACTGACGTCGACTTACCTACACCACAAGTTTAACCATAAAACGATCAATAAACGTAGGTAACCTTTACAATTTATGAAATACTAGCTGACCCGCGCAACTTCGTCTGCGCATTATTAGGATTCAAGTGCAGGAGTGTTACCTAAAGTTTATTTACACTGTGTTTGAAGTGAATCAGACCAAAGAATCAAATTTTCCATACAAACTTTAACACCCTGTAAAACATCCATATGGGTGGATTTTTTTAAATTAGATAAGCCTATATTCAAGTAAAAAAGCTAAAGCATCGTTCCAAATTTCATTAAAATCGGTTAAGTCGTCACGGAGATACGTGGCAACAAAACAAACATTCACTAACTATTCTTTTCGAATCTTACGTCTATGAAACTGCCTATTTTAATTTCCAAAACGCTAAATGATCTGTATTCTTGATCGCGCAACGCTACCTAGTTGTGAAAATGAAAAATATAGATGGCGTTGCTTGCGTTGCTAATCAACGCCAAGGAAAAATATTTTATTTTCTAGCTGGTATGTACCCGCGATTTCGTCAGTAAAATAACATAAGTTGAAAACCTATAAAAATTATCGAAAAGTCTAAGCAAAAATCTCCAATAGCTTTCAAAACTCAAAATGATCGTATCTAGACCTCCGCTATAGTAGAAACGCCCGCCACCTAGGAGAAAAAAGTAAAAAGCAGTTTTGACCTCGGTGATATAGATGGCGTTCTAACCAAAGCCTAAGAAAAAGTATTTTAATATATCAAAAAAATCTTAATTTCGTATGTATTGATGAGTGGAAATATACATGTTACATGTTTTTAATTAATTTAAAAATCATTTATCATGCAAAGTGGGAAAAAAAAAACAAAAAATCTGCAATGCAAAAACAGAGCAAATCGTGGCGGTCACCCATCATCTTTATGACCTCGCCCAGCGTCGCTCAACTTTTTTCCCCATACAAACTTGCAACCCTTATTTTCACGCCCCCTTATAAATATTTAAAGAAAAAAGTAGCCTATGTCCGTCCCTGGGGTATAATCTTTATCCATGCCAAATTTCAGCTTAATCTGTTCAGCGGTTTGGGCGTGAAAGCGTAACAAACAGACAGACAGACAGACAGACAGACAGAGTTACTTTCAGATTTATAATATTAGTATGGATTCTAGTTTTTTATTTGTAGATTCACCTTGTTAGGTATTGAACCTTATACATGTCAATCTATATACGTAGCTCAAACAGTTGTTACATTTATTCTCCAAAAAATAAAGCTAGGCCCTTACTAATAAACTTGACATAAAGTTATGTCATGCATAAACTAAAAATTTGTATGGTTATTCATAGGTTATGCATGACATAACTTTATGTCAAGTTTATTAGTAAGGGCCCTAGTCTTTAAAACGTGTTGTCGCCTTAACTTTTCAAGGTATTGGACTTTAGAGAATAGGAATTACACACAACAAAAAATCAAGAAGTTTTAGCTTTTTGTTCTTATGTGTATTAGGTATGATAATATCATACACAAAAACTTTAAGTAAAAACTAAGCAAACTTGTTGCCTTGGTCTGGCCAGTTCCGCCGGGATTACCGCCACAAAGTAAATAAGGGCATTGCCTAATTTACTTAAAACAAAATAAGTAAATAAGACAGTGCCTATTTTACGTAACAAAAGCTTTTCCTGCTAAAATTTTCTCGGAAATTCACGAGGCGTGTGTTTAATTTTGCTTACAAACGCTGAGATGAATCTAGTTTAATACATTCGGTGAAGGAATAACGACCACACATTTTTGTTCCTGTTCAAACGCGACGAAAATAATAATACCTAAGTAAATCATTGAAATTGTCAAAAAGATCTATGACTGTGTCTTAGCTCTGATTGATGCCTATCAATCAAAGGTCCCGAGATGTTGTTCTTTAGGGACACAGACTAATAAATATTTACTTTTTAGATACAACTTCAACGACTTAACGTAAACTTTCTAAAAGAAGTAGTCGAGTCTTATTAAAAGAACATCAAGTCACACCGACCCGCCTCTAATCCAAAAACATTATTCATAATGAAACATCAATATACGTGGCGGCCATCGTTTAATATCGATGTAATGGAAAATTCAACAGGCGCGTCCCAGTCCAATATCAGCTGCGGGCTCTACTGCGAAACTCCAGTCTCCAGTCCTACCGCTCACAGCCCGGAAACTTGGATACGTGCTATACGAACATTATGCCAGTTATTGCGCACTTCCAGTTCTGCTAAGTTGCGAAGTGGTGGAGTTTACTTTGTTTCGACTTCTTGGTTTATCACTGAGTTTGCAATAGTTTCGTTTGAATAAAGAATACAAGATTTTAAGGTTTGTTCACAGAACTATTATTATTTACTAAGCCACCAATAATAACAGATTAAACTAGCCAAAAAAATAGTTTAGTTCAAACAGATTCAGTTTTGAATGCTGACTTTATACTCAAGCATTGTTTTGTCCCTCATGTTTTATTTCACTGCGGGTAAAGATGGATTCAGACTAAACGAAGATCATAGAAATAGAGCTGGGAGAAGACCATTTCTTCTTTCTTTCTTTGTTGAGCATGCTCTATCTCTTTTTACACCAAGAGAGTTCTCCAGGGGATAGAATACCTACGTACTCATTCGTTTAGTGCCACCTTTACGAGCCTAATGATTAGAATAGTCTGGGCTTTCCCAGTAGCGCTGTCAAGGCGCTGCAAGCTGGTCGCCACGTGGCGCGACTTAATTGGCGATATAAGAGGGATGCATTATTCAGTAGAGTCATCCATTCACAGCTCGGCCGGTCCGACGTGTTCCATTACTGCATTCATACCCACGCCTAAGCGCATTCATATGGCGCCCGACGTCGATGTCTGCCCAGTTATGCTTCACACTTAGTTATGAGCTAGATGTGTGAGTCATTATTAAAACATATTAAAAGTTCTTAATGTCTTCTGACGTCAATAAAGTTGTTAAATAAGTACGACTAGTTCGATAGACTGACTTTGTTTTGTCCAAACGAGATTAGTTTAATATTTTTTAAAAATCTGACTGACATTGAAAAAATCAATAACTTAGTCCAGTCCTTTTTAAAATATGCGCTTACGTAGATTTCATTTCTGAATAATTATGTCTTAGAACATCAACACCATTCAGTTCACCACTTTCACAAAAACTTAATGAACATTTCAGACTCACAAATGTAAAAAATAAAGTAAAAGTACTTGAGATAGAAACTCCGGTGGAACCACATAATTGTTAAAAGGAATAAGTTTTAATCAAAGCGTTAATTATGAAATAATTAAAAGTTCATTACGTCTTCTCGAGAAAAATGTTAAAGAAAGTTATTTTAGACATTACTTTTAAATTATGAATAATTCAGACTTTTTTTATCTAGACCGTTGAAGCATAAAAACACTTCTCATTTTTTTACACACACACACAAGTTCAAACTAATGGCTACTAGGCTTAGTCCATTAAGTAACTAGAGTATATAAATGGTAATCATGTAGTTTTTCACAGAATCTTCACAGAATCTTAAAATGCTAGCAGATCAGTTAAAATCGCTACATGCTTGGTCTTGTTCAGGAAAACGCGCTAATGGCAGCTGCCCCGGAGACTCGTGGTGGATAATAGAGCAATTAGCTTCAAACAGTTTCACACCATCAATCTAACATAATATTGTCCTCATCCTCTAAGCTCCCTTGTCACCCAGAAGGTGGTCCATAGCTGCGCCACCTGAAAAACAAGTACCGTTATGTGACATCCGTAATGTTTTTAAAAAATAAACAATTAACAGCAAAAAGTGCGAGACGAACCGTACTCTCGGCCAAAGTGGATCATCTTTCGGAGAAATTGCTGGCTCGATACACCTGAGATACACCTTGATGGTTCAGATATATAGATTGGATACTGACATTTGTTAAATAAATCAGGTTCTATTAAGGGATCCCCCCATGGGGATTTCGCGGACAGGGTTTAAGTTTCCTAGGTTTCATAGCCATTTCTCATACGCATTCCCTGACGTTGCATAATCCCCAAAATGGCGACGTCCGTGTTGCGGGAACGCAAGTAAAGCCCCTGCAATTAGGAGTGGCCGCTTTGAGCAATATCAATCAAACCCGAGCACCAGACTTGCTAATACCCCTTCTATTTGAAGGGACTATAGATTAGTTTGAGGCGAGTAGTTACCTAGATTTATCTTCCAAGGATTGTAACTCAATGTTTAATAGTCTACCTACGCGTTAGTGGCCACATGTCATAAATGGGAACAAGTTGGGGTAAGAGCTGGATCATTCCAGAACTCTCCCAGACCTGTAATACCATTCTAGTAATATACAATCAAGTGACAAGTATTATTCAACTACAAACTTGATCAACTAATCAATCAGTAAGTAGGTATTATCAAAATCCATATAATCGGTCAAAGTTTTCATTGTTTAATTGTATCTTGGAGTTGTCGGATAATGAGGCAAGTTAAGCCGGCGCCGGCCGCCGACTTACGAACTACAATTATTGGATTATTACTCCAACTATGACATTCAGCTCTCAGATATGGAAGGGTATCGTTCGGATTTTGAAACTGTTGGTTATCAGGAATTGATTAATTTGGGCAAAAAGTATTCAAAAAGTGTTCTATAATTTTGTAACCTATCGCTTCGAATATTTAACAGAGGGTAGGTGGCCCCAAGTTGAACCAGCTTAATCGATCACTCGACAAATACCCAAATTAATTTAGTATTCATAAGATCGATCACAGCCCGCGCCGACCCGCGCTGGAGCCTCGCGGCCTGCAGGGCGCAGGCTATCCATCAATTAGCGGCATTCCACGTCATCAGCTGATTGACCTCTGCTTGACCTCTATTCGACAAACATTAATATTAATTTGCGGTGTTGTATGACGCAGTATGAACTCCTGCTTGTTAAGGGTGAAGAGGGAAGGGGGGGTGGCTCCATCCGATTATCCACTTGCCAGCCTACGCAATGTACAACGTTTTTATGCAGGTTAATTCTACCCGCCGCGAATCACCCACCGCTGAATGACATCATACGCTGATTGTTCGCAAAGCTTTTTCCTTTGTCAAGGTTTTAATAAAAACATTATTTGTAATATTGCACTCTTCTGAATAAAAAGAAATTGACAACCGAATGAACGTATATTTCCCAGGTTCATCTCACATCGCGGGGAAATACAACAAAACTTCATTCATTTCCTGCATTAAAGTTGGTAGCTTCTAATCAGATAGCAATTATCAGCTGCCCACTCAAGAGAACGGGGTCGTATCCTCACCCACCTATTGAGACAAGAAATGGTTAACAGTATTGCAACTCCATGCACTTTCAAAAAATATACCTACCGAAAGAGCATTTCCAGTGTCACTGTGTGTGTGTGTAGGTGACAGAATGTTTTTTTTTCCTGTCACACACAAGACAATTTGATATTTTAAGTTTTTCATTGCTACTAACTAAGGCTTTGAAAACATACGGCAAAAAACCTTCCATTTTTTCCATCAGAGGCTAACACCAGTGCGGAAAAATCTATAAACAGTAACCGTAGGCAAGCTACTGGCTGTCATCAGTACACTGTGCGGCTGTGACTGCGGCAGGAAAGTTAGATTGTATAACTTGTACCGGCAGCAGCCAGCGGTGCGACGTGACGATTCAAAACAAATTGCACAAACAAAACCAGAAGTATTCCTAATGTTATCTGACTACAAAGAACGCTCTGAATCGAGCTCTACGTGAGTTTTACACTTATTTTTGGCGTTCAGGTTCAGGTGCATATGGGTTTGAATTTTAGGAGTGCAGGTTCATGCATGGTAATGTATGGGTTTGAATTTTATTGTGGGTGTTATGAAATCCAAGTGGGAGAGCTCGTTATTTACTAAATCTGTAAAAGTTTCTTGTTATAATAGAACACTATGTAGTAGGTAGGTGGTAAAGTGTGTTATGTTTGGCGGAGGATTTTTTCTGGAATCACCTATTAATTTTTTTTGGCTATTTCATGTGGGCAAAAGCTAGTTCTTAAAGTTCCTTATTGAACAAAGTTGGCAAAAATTCATAGTTTACGTACGAGTTCAAAAATTAAGTCTTAAAACGGTTTAATTTTCCCAGCAAAGCTAGTTTTCCATACAGACCGACGACAGAGCAACATCGACCTTGTAACTAAATACAAATAAACGGCTTAGAATCGAACTTGTTGAGTGCTCTCGATGGCGAAACTACTCGTGCAAAAGCTACGTACCTACATAAACCTAGCGGGAACCTATCCACCATTGGACTTAACTTTATCAAGCAACAATTTATTGTGCTCATCCTATCTTATATTTGCATCTCGAGTACATGAAGATAAGATTATAAGACAGGATAAGATTATTATATATAATATCCATAGCCAGGTTATCTGAGAGTAATACAAACTGTTGGCTCGCCGCGAGACCGATCCCTTGCCTTCGTACACTTGCCTGACATTCTAACGAGGACGAATTTTGAAATTCCGACTAAGCCATGTGATCGCATTATAATTTTAATAAAATATTCCTCTTATAGAAGTTCATATTTTCAATCTTATACTTAACATTAATGAATATAATTACCGGCTAGTCCTTTAGCTGATCTTAACACATCCAAAGGTTGATCATGTAGGCAGCAGGTAGTGACAACACGCCACTTCGCGTCGACAGACTGTGCAGTTCGAATGCGAGGCAAAAACTAAACTTCTCTATTTCATTCATGGAGTAGAAATTGTTATGGAGGCGGCAGACTTACTCGTGACTAATAAAATGCCAAGTAATATATTTTCAGATATCTAATGTATTCAATCTGTTATATGCAGATATTAGAAGTTACAGGTACCTACCGGAACTCGACAGACAGTGAGTGATGACGATGGCATACAAGAACCCTTTGAAAAATTGCAGGCAAATAAGTTACCGATGTGTGATGTGTTTTGCGACGTAGACGTTACCAGAACTCCATCGGTTGTTTTAGTTGGGCTTAATTCCTATCTGTCTTTCTTTTTGCAACAGGGAGACAGATCAAACTTTTTTGTATTGAAGAAGTTCATCTGCCCCCTGATGCTACAGTCTGTGTGGATATAACACCCCTTGCATCTATAGCCTGTAAACAAGCGCTGTGCTTTTTGTTGTGTGGTTAAACCGGTATAAACCAATCATTCTCATGTTACATACGAGCGCACAGTCAAAGCAAACCCTCGAGATTGCCGCCCGTGGCGCCGTTGCCGCCGTCAGCTGCGGTGAAGATCTAATACTCGCCTGTGTAGGTACTCTGGTTAGAGCAAATGAGGTGCGAGAGGAGCTAGCAAATCAATGCGTAACAAACATTGCACTGTCTTGATAGCGACGCACAGCCTGAAAGGTAAGCTCCATTTTATTTTTGTAAGATTTTTCAATCATCTTGATAAGTATTTCTGTCAAAAAAATAATGTGCACTAAGTCAGTATGTAAGGCGTGTAGGTACTTTCAAACTGTAAAGGAAAACATACACAAAACACAAAACTTACATGTGCCAATTGCACGAAAGAAGAGCACAAACCTTTCGCCACACTGACTGGTTCGATAAGACGACTAGAGGAAGAACTACTTTAAATGACATTGTTCCGTGATTCATATAGAAACTGTTATTAGCTGTTTAGTGTTCTAGCTGTATTCTGTGGTTCTAGTTGAATTTCGGAGCATACGAACGAATTCTAGGACTCTTTTGAAACCGTGCCTGGATCAGTCGGTATCTTTAGGTAACATAGACATAAGACCGCGACTGCTGCTCGGAGATAAGCCGATTTTGAAATTGATTCCTTCCAGTTCACTTCGCTTGCAGGAGTCAGCTTAGCTGGTCCCTAGCACTAGTTTACCTAACATCGAAAAGCTCTCAATTAACAGTTGCTTAGTAAAAAGAAACCGTAAAAAATATTTATATTTTTTATTACGATTTTTAAAAGTAAATTTTTGAAACCAAGAAATAAATATATTTTTTTACTTTACTTTAAATACCAGAGCTAAAAATAACTAAATCAGACCTCTTGGCCAGTATTTTTATTACTTTTTCCCCTTTGTTTTTTTAAACATAATTATGACAACTTTACCACCTAGTTGAGAAAGTAGTGCAATAACGACTCACATCAGAGGAAGCTCGACAAGTCACATTTTCGCGTTGATTGAGCGTTTAGTCTGTCGATGGATTCGCTCAAAAGTCCCGGTGCCGAGTCGATTGCTTTGTGCGCTGCGACCTGCAGCTCCGAGAGCCTGTGAAACGGTGACCGCCACATTCAAACGTGTGTAAGAGAGAGAAAATTCACTTTACAATTTTAATTTGAAGTAATCCGGGTAATTTGAAAAGATGTTTGTTGCTCCTGCACACTGAAACTGCTGAACAGTAGAGGAAGCGCTGCATATGTTTTTTATCCAAAAAGAGAATGCGGGTAACAACGCAGTAACAACGTTACAAAACGGTTATTCTATTCTCCTTGAGTAGATTGATTATTTCTAAATGAATATTTCAATTTGCCAATAACGCCTTATACTCGTAGATAGCATTTCAACATTATGACGGCTGTCGTTTCAAGAGAAAGCTAAGCCGGGATGTTTGCCGTTTAATGGCAGTTTAGAGAACAGCGGGCCAACACTGATAGCGTCGAACAGGCGCTTTTGCGTGAAAATGTTGGAGACTCCCAAATATTTTGAGCAACTTTTGTAAAAGCTGTGATTTTGTTCTATATTTGCAAACACAGTAGCAGAGAGGAACCTTTGGTATAATGTATTCACAAGGTTGGTCTCAACGAGGTCGTCACTAAAGTTTAGTTATATCTTTGGTTATATACACCTCGTGAAAAGATTATACTTATCAATATTTTTATTCAAAACCATAGGCCACATACCAAGTAGCTTCCGAGTCACAACGACAGTTGTCCAACTATGCTCCTCCAACTTGCATTTGCTGCCTAATTGCGGGTTTCATGAACAAGCCACGCGACACTGCTATTTTGTAACTAACTTTACCAAAGAATAACTAATAATACTTCAAACAGAAAGGACACTCTTTGTCTCGTATCAAACGCAACTCTTCTATCCCTTGAGTTTTCGATTGCGTTCGACGAATAAATAGCATGTTATGCACAGACGTTCGTCTACAAAAATGTGACATTATATATAAAAAAAAAAACTTAGGCCTTTACATCTATATTAGATGATTAATACAGCGTCAGGAGGCAATCCATGCCTACACTTAACGGGACGCTGTACTGCCTGGGACATTGTTTGAGATGGAATAGGCTTGCCCAGCACCTAAACCATCCTCTCAGCTTAATCAGCCGCCCACAGGAAAGACAACGTCAATACGTGTGGAGCTGACTAAGCTGCGGGTTTCCTCACGATGTTTTCCTTCACCGTTAAGAGCTCGTAATATATAGTATCTGTGTAATTAGGTAATTATGCATCTGCATTTGTATGGAGTTTATTCAAGTATCCGGGATGCGCCTTCACTTGACAGACTGTTTTTGAAGACTACTTTCAAACAATAAGTGTTCAGCAAGTGATTGTTTAGCTTTAAGTCTCTCGTAACAATCTTTGTATAATTATATTAAAAGAGAAATAATGCTAGACACCAAATAAAAATACCATCACACGAAGAAGTGATAGTGTGGTGATAGTTTGAAATGGAATTGGAATAATTCTGTAATGTGGATCCAATAGTATGTACCAATCTTTGGGACTTGGCGCACTACTTTATGTTATAAAAATCTCAAGTGCAGTCGTCAAAAGACTTTATGCAGTAGTATTTTTGCCTTTTACTTGATAAGTAGCTGCCAAGTGCCAACACTAAACTGAATGGCAATCCAGATATTTTCGCGACAGCTTTGATAAATGAGCGCAATGCAGGTTCCTCGGCAACACTTAAAAGACACTGAATGGGCCATTGAGGCCTTCAGATTCCTGTTCATTAGTGGACCTTTGTTCCGACTCCGAGATACGAAAACAAATACTCGCAAAGCGGAAGACATTTTCGACCTTAGTCTTCAAGCAGTAAGAGTGAGTATTCCATATCGGTCGCGGTATTTTGAACATTGAATGTAATCGCGATAATTGGCCGCATAATAACCAGATCGAGTCAGATACTGCACTACTAAAATCAACAGGATTTTAGTAGTTCGACTCGGTTTGTTGGGCGGAAGTAAAAGGTGCGATAGTTAACTTGATGAGTTTACTTTACCTAAACGTGGCACATCCGTTGGTATTGTGGTTAGCTCTATTTAAAGTCAGTTGTTTACACAATAAATGTTAATAGAACTTCGATCGGAGTTCGGTCAGGTGGGTGTGGGAAGAATAAATTTCATGCGCATTTAATTAATCGTTGATTACTTACTAGCTACATAGTTCGATCAATACGCTCTTAATAATCTTGGAAACCTACTCAACAAGATTTACGAAACATTCTGCGAAATTTTACTTGTGATTCGAATGTTATTCCTTTGCAAACAATACATAATTGAGCAAATCGCAGATGAAACAGAGCGTACGTGAGCTCGAGCACAGAATATTTTCATTCATTTCGGGCCCACAATAGTCTTAGTCACAATAGTGGAGTACAAGGAGAATTTCTCGCAGGCGAGCGGCGATTTCTTCCAGGCGATCATAATTATTGCCTAGAAGAAATCGCCGCTCGCCTTGTGCAACAGCCGCTTAAGTGTTTCTCAAATACGGGCCTTGTCGAAATAACCGTATGAACTGTTAGTATATTCCGATTCCACAAACTCTTTATCTTTATTGGTAAAAATAAGCTTGTTTATATTATACTGTTGTGTAACAGGCAGGCGACTTAAAACATGTTTTTTTGTGAGCAGAGCAGAGGATGGAAACCAGTTTAAAATAATTATCATTAACTGATACAAAATACAGCTTATCGTTATAATGGTTCTTTGGTTTCTTTATTTTAAACGAGGATAACCCGCAGTTATCGTGTTTATCAAAAGCTGTAAGAATTTTAAAATGATACTTGAGCTCTTGGTTGGCGTCGCTTAGCTCCCAAATCTCTATTTAAATAGGACATGTCTTCGACAGCGCGCCAGCAACCGGGGAATAGCTATTAGTTCAGGAATAGGCGCTCGCTGGCTACACTCGCAGTGCTGGCAATTGGTGTGTCAATGTTGGCGCGCGGCGGGGAACGCTGTTTACACACCCGCCGCACTCACTAAGCTACAAATTCCATTCATCGTTTTTTTAGAAGTCGAAAGCGAGTAAAGCGACAGAGGCAATATTATCACTTTGAATAGTTCTTGTAAACATTAGTTTCAATAAAAGCAGTTCTGTGGAGCAAAAATGATCTGTGGAGACCATTCAACTGTAGTGGAAAAGTTATAATGTTTATTCAAAATTCCTGGGAAAATTTTACAAATTTGATGGGCACTCTTATTCAATATTTTTATGAAAAATGTCCGTGAAGAGAACTTCCACTACAAACGAATAACCAGACGTAGACTCGAAAAGCCAAGTATGTAAATTCTTTCAACATTCCCCTAACAGAATCTAAGGAATCCAAGAAAAGTTTTAAGTTTTCAACGAAACGCTCAAACTTTTAAAGTTGGAGAGAAATTGTAGATGTTATGCGGCTTCGTGATGTTAAAAGATGATTTTGTTAGAAATTCTACTGAATTTTATTCTTTGTTTTGCAATCTGCATTGTCCGCAAGCCCGACTCAGTAATGAATGATGCATTCAACTTCCCTGTTGTCTTAAGTAAATCTGCGAACCATTAGTTACCCAACAGTCTGGCGCGAACAGTCAATTTGCCGAGGAAGCCGGTGACTGAAATTGTTTAACCTTTAGAAAATTGAAGCGGCTTCTGTCAATTTAATAGCGTTCGTCAATCAACAGATTCTGATGGAATATCAATAACCTCTTTGCTAGAGCCGGCCGAGTCGGCGCCGTGGGGCGCAACACGCACAACCAACGCACGCCATCACGTTTCAAATTGCTTTTATGCTGTGAAAATAAGCTTCGGCATGTCTTATACACAATGCAATATAGTTCAACGCGTTTTTAATAGGTAATATAATCACAAAGACTTTAAATATTCAAAAAGTTCAACGTCAAAGTCAACGTGATTTATATATCCTGGCAATTCATGTCCATGGCTGAACGATTACCATAAAGTTACCAAACGTAGATATCATTTTGTAAATTCGTTTATGCTTTTGTTTATATTACAATGGATCCCTGGAACTTGTGGTCCATTATATTAGTACGCTACATTATCCCTGAGTGATATAGGATACGCAAATACCACGTAGAAGCATAGCTTTTAGTTTTAGATAAAATTACTACAAATTGTTCGAATATTGCCTTAAAGGCATTGAAATATCTGAGATAACTAGGTTATCTATGTAAATGGAAGTATTCCCACGCACAAAAAAGGCTCATTACCAGCCGAACTACACATAATTGAATTAAACACTTTCAGCTCGTGAAAGCTTTTGTGCGTGCGCGCGATACGAGTACGCTCGATTCTATGAATACTTCGTTATTTCAGCCTATTAAAACCAGATCTACTTGACACTTTACAGGTTAGTCTGAATATGCCTTTTGATGAAAGCATACGAACTGATAGATCCAACATTTTATAAAGCCCTGTCTACACTACGGACACGTACGGACCTCGTTGAGTTCGCAAGAATAAAGATAAAAAGTAACTTGAAGTACTAGTTTGTAAACACCGCTGTGTTCAAGGCATTCTAAAAGATACGATTAATCATTAAGCGTTCAACATCATTACCTAGATTAACCAGATTGATGACATCATCTAATCGCCTATTAGTCTGAATTGTCGGCGATAAGACCGCCTATTGTAATTCCGCGGTTACAGTTCCGAGAATTGATCGCGCTATCCATCACGGTTTATGGAATAAATTGAGCGCGAAATTATGTTTTGATTACTCAAAATAAAATGTTGATGACTTGCGTTTACATCAAAGTATAAGAACGTTTTTAATGTTTTTGATGTTTTACGAATAATTTATTTATAGAATCAAGTACTTTTATAAAATTTTTACTTAATACAAAAAAAATGAGTTGGGAAATAAAGTCATGACCTAGTTTAAACCTGATCCAAGTGGCGCTACTTTGATAACTGAGCAGATTAAATAATAATTCGTACTTACGATTATAGAGAAGTGTTAAAGCTTTCAACAATGATGCCATAACAATAATAATCTCTTATCTGTTGTCTGCACGGCCTCGTGCGTGTGGCGGCTGTGCGCTCCTTATGGACGGCGGCGCTGGCACTCGTTACCTATTACCACGATTATCTCTGTAATGACCGAGCCCATTATAACATAAAAACTAATGAAATTAATTTCGAGCTTATATTTATTGACCATTATGCTTTGTAAACATTATGCAATCTAAACTTTCGGTATTTTGAGCATTATACATTTCAAGTTTATATATTATGAACTTATACCAATCGAACTTTATAAATTTTGAACATTTTATATTATGAAATTCGATATTTTAAGTTTCGGTATTTCAAAATTATAAATTTTTATTTCATATAGGTATTTTCATATGTACCCCTACTTTGTTATATCACTAATATTATAAATACCAGTTTGTATGTTTGTGGTTTTATAGACTACTTTTATCAGTAATTTAGAAAGTTCTTGTTTCTACATAATACCTACCTCTAATTGGTTATCCTATGCCATTGTTTTGAAAGCTGTGGAGTTTATACATGACATGTTATCACAGGCGTACAATATATTCATGACCTCTGCCAAAAACGTTATCTCGACGTGGCGCCCGCGCCCTGTGCACTACATACGCATAGCATATAATATGTAGATAAACGTTTTAAGCGCATTAGCATTTGATAGTTTAATGTAACAGACTTCATGTGACGTACAATGTGCCGTAATCGTTGAACGCGGAATGTCATGCCAATATCATTTTATGAGCGGAGTCTCGGGAATTCCCATCTCAAGCGAGCGATAGTCAAATATCTCAGAAATTCTAAATAACTAAATCGGTGTTAAGCATTATTATAATGACATCTCAAATCTAGCGTAGGTTAGTGGAGATAGTGCTAAATAAAGAAACTATTTCTGTATTCAGTACGCATCTTGATTAACTCGTTATTGTAAAGCCTAGATCAAAGAAATTGTTCGGAAATTAATTTGAATTTGAATTTATTTAGGTACGTAAATTTGATACATATTTTCTTAACGATTTTGACACATTGTTTCAAATTATATCAAATCAAATCATTAATTCATATTATTACATAAATATTTTACAATGAACCCGGTCGTGTGCTTCAATCATGACGTTCTTCACAAGCTCGCACTTTTAAGCTGCCCTTCTCTAAAAGGTTACCAACTACATCCAAGCGCATGCGTGCCGTCTATACGTATAGCCGTACAGCCGGAATTTATTCCGTATGAATGTAAAGCAATCTCAGATTAGCAGCAAACAGCGACAAGTGGCCGCCGCGACGTCTCCGCCAGACCCACTCCAATGTAATCCGTGACGTGACTATTTAATAATGCACATTGCCTTACTCTATAATTAATAGGCATACTCTTATTGCGTTGTGGTAAGGTCGATAATCGGTTAAGCTCTAAGCCGTTTGTAATGGGGGTAGTCACGCGACGTGCTTCTGTGCTTGAAAAGGTCGTTACACACAGTTTTTATTGTTAAAGTATAATAATTATTAAAACACTTCATATATTTAGCCTTCAAATAAGAGCTTTCACAATATTTACTTTGATGTTTTTAAAAGTTAATGCTCAATTTATACTTTATTATTTTCCTATTAAACTAGTAGATATACATCGTTACCGTGCCATTCAATTTAAATAAATTAATGAGAATAATTTTATTTCATTTACTTCGGAAAATGTGCACCTAATAATTTCACAAATGCAGTGTGTCAGAGGCTTTTACGGCGTGTGTTTGATAGATTCTTGTGTACCTGCCGCTGTTGTCGGGTATCGCACTTTGTTGTGAACGTTTCCAAACATACTATTAGCACAAAGCAACTCGATTTGTAATCGATTACATTATACTTATACTATACTCTATCGTTTCGCCTCAATGGTGAAATCAGTGAAGCGTTTTTGGCTTAGTCGTTATTCGAAGGTCGTTATAGATTGTAGATTGACGTAGTTAGAAAGGAGGTTGTCCACAACGTGCAATGTTTCGGAGGGCAAGTGAAACAAGATGTTAGAAATGATAGATATACACAAAAACAAATAAAATTTAGAGAGTACTATCCGAGCAAGCTGTGTTCAGCGTTTATTCTGCATTCGTGTCGTAGCGATTATTTGAATGATGAATGCTTTCTATCCTCAACCGTAGGTACATTCAGATGCAGGCGGTGCTTGTTCCTACTGCTGTGGGGACATTAGTCAGTGTCTGGTAGCATCCGGGATCCTGAGATGTGCGAAGATCATTAGAATCTTGTTGTACAAAATTTAATATATCATGAGTAGAGACAAGATCTGGTTCTTTCTCGTAAACATCAAAAAGACCTCGCAATCTGCATAAAACCTGGAGCCGTGTTCTGTCCTTATTGGTGAGTGGGATAGTCTCGTGGTCCGACTTTTAGTGGTAACTTGCATTAGTGGCATTACCTACATCTTCAATTTATTCTACTATAAAATAAAAACTAGGATACTAAAAAAAAAAAGCAATAAAGTGCCTACCACAGAATACAGAAAGTGCCTACTTAGTAACTAGGTACTTGTTCAGCATAATGGGTTTACTGTGATCTTAAAAATGTATTAGGTCGCGTGTTATTCAAGTTTTATGAAACCTTGATATCTACCTCAGTTTTAATCTTAAGATCGTGTGTTCACGTCCCGGCTTGCATCAGCGGATTTTCGTTTAGCATTACTCGTGCACAACAGCACTCGCTCAAGACGGTGCGGCCAGCACTTGGGAAATATTGTGGAGCCGCGGTCAGCCGCGCACGTACAGAACACATCTCTCCTGCTCCTATGACTGAATGGTACGGCAGCTAGGTGAGCTTACCTTATATAATATTGTCTTAGGTCAAAAATTAAAGGACCGAGTATCTGAAGGGATGATACTACTATTCGTTTGCGACAGATTTATGGGTATCTGGGGTATGATTTACTTGGGAAGGTAAATCTGTTTATGCTTCTGATGTTGTTAGATTCAGAAGTAATCAGGGTCTGGACCAATCTACTTAGGTGAGAGGGAGCTTGAGTCTCAACGAAAAATAGGATGATAACACCATTAAGATTATCGCCGAGTTTATTCACAAAACGTATTTAGATAAGCAATCCACGCGCGACTTAAACCTGCGCGTTAATGAAGCTATTCCTAAAAAGCCTTACATAAGTAAATGCTTAGCTAAGTAAATGGGGCCTTATGTAAATGGCACGTTTTATTTCAGCCAATTACGACAAGGCTCGAGATTTGGACAAAAAATATTCAGCTGAAATGAGAGCACGAAATAGGATTTTGGTTTTTCTTATCATAATAAGAAGTTGGATCTTTTTGTGTGAGCGCGAAATAATATCGTTATAGTTAGTGGTGCGGCAGCACGCCCGAGCCGATTCACTGAAATAATTCTGTGGTAATTGGTAAACACAGTGACGCCTCGTAAGTCCCGACGCGTGTGTCGCGGAAGGTTCTTCGAAGGCTGCGGCTTCCCTCAACTGATGTAGTTCTCTATTAAAACACGAAGCGAGAATGCTAATTAAAACTTTGTGTGTTTAAAAATTAAAGCTTCTAATATAGATACTTACTGGCAAATTGAAAAACAGCCCCTTTCTCAAAAATTTGTACGCTTGCCGCTACGCCGTATAGTTTCAACAAATGACATCACTTCCGTTACAAGTAACCACGCTCTCTATCCGGTTTGAGAGTACTTAGCGTGCAGCGAGAATATTTTTAACTTCTGCAGACAAAAGAATATTGTAGGAAATGCAATTAGAGCCGAAAACTTTTAGATTTCTCTAAAATATTTCTTCGTTTTGTTTGTTTTTTTTAATGAAAACCCAGTGAGACGTCACGAGCGCTGACTAAACTGTATCCCTAGCGAGCGGGGTCGAGGAAGGGGGGGGGAAGGGAGGCGTGCATGCAATACGAATATCAAACCTGCTGCCTTGCACAAACACGCCTGAACTATTTTTCTGCATTAAACGGATTGATATTGGCATAAAAGATTTAGTTTCTGTAATAAAAACTTAGGTCTTCGTTTTGAACTTAAGAAAACTTTACGGAACTTTTTATACAATTATTATTATTTTCAGCATTTGCTGTCCCACTGCTTGGCAAAAAAAGAAACTCCTTCCTTATATGCAATAGAAAACAATAAAACATATTTTTATTTTCGCCATCATTACAAAAATTATTAAAATAAACAATAGTTGCACGTTTTGTGACAAAGAAGGCTACTATTTTAGTCTTATTTTGAATGAAAATAAAAAGAAAATAAATTAGGTCGCTTGATCCCATAGTTTACCTGCACTGGGTCGGGCTACGAGACTGCTACGCTGTGCTGCTACGCCGCTACGCGGATCTACGGACCTCTCCGTAGCGTCCGGCCAGTCAAACGTTATTTATGTGATGGCCGGCGCAAGGTCACAGAAAACATTGTTAGAATACCATGTCACTCACTAAACATAATACATTTTTGCCAGTCTTCAGGGGTTAGTTCAATCTGTCTGTTGAATTTCCTGAGGCAACCGTACGGTAAGGTTTTTGAAATACTCACTTCATGGGTAAATTCGAAGAATGAAATCCACTTTTATGTGGGGTCGGCACTACAGATTTTTTGTTTCAATCTGCTTATACCAACCGTCATCTCAACCCTTTTCTTAACCATATCATTTTGCTCATCAAGTACTCGTCAATTCCGTAAGTGCCATTGCTATGTGTATTGTATTATCAATGACTAAACATATTAAATTAAGTAATGCATGTCAATAGTTTACTGAGTTAGGTCCGCTGTGGCGGCCGACTGAGCGGCTCGGTTCCGTTCGATGGTCATTAATCACTGAGATTGAGATGCTGTGACGCGGGCGACTCCCGCGCATACCAACTGTGCACTAAACTGCGCACTGAAGCTTTTTGTCCCATAAATGTCCAGTTTGCTGTGCACCTAGTTTTAAAAATTCTATGTGAAATATTACTGGCCGAGCCTAGCAAGAAAATATGTTCATGCTTGTTATTTTCAATCCAGCTTGTAGCATTCTTCAAAGCAGTCTCCATTTGACTAAACAGTAGTAAACTGTTATAAAATGCCGTTTTCGTGTTCAAAAATATTTCAACTCTTCAATTGAATGTTAAAAAGGCGCCGAATATTTTATCAGCTTCTAGAGTCCGACATTGCTTCGTGCCCTAATATTTTCCCGCCATATGCTAAGTGCAATCTCCGAATGACTAAACACGGGCTCGCCGGTTTTAGTGGAGTGATTTGCATATCTTGCGGAAGCGACCGACGGCCGTGGAATTGAGTCGAGTGAGTTATGGAGGAGCCTTATCCAGTTATGGAACTTTTTGCGGGAAAGCAGTTTTCATTTCATATGTAGAGCTGATCAGCAAAATGTAAGTGATCGTACAAAATGTAAATGATCGTACAAAATGTAAGTGATCGTACAAAATTAAGCCTCTATCAGTGGCAAATACAAGTAATAACTGCGTCAGATGCCGGCAACTTGTGCCTACTCGCAACGCGGCGCTAATATTGAGATCGCTGATTGATAGTCAATAGTAAAATAGACAAACCTGAAGCGGTCGCTGACTTGCGACTTCTAAACATATTTTACCTTTGCTGTTAGGTGCTCGGGCTTTGAATAAGCCGAAATCGAACGACCGTCTTTTGGGCCAAAAGTTTGGACAAAAGTTTGGACAAAAACCTCATCTTTTAATCTCTGACTTGACTTATCGTGTCGGTCTAAGAATAGTGTTATACTTCGTAACAAACGTTTTTTTTAACGATTTAGGTACAACAAAACTGCACAGAACAACTGTTGAATTCCTGTTTAGTAGTTGGCGTCGCTAGCTTATTGTATTGGAAGAGTGCACACGAGACGAGTGCAGGCGGCAGTCGAGTGCAGGCGCACTACACACGCCCCCGTCCACCAGCTGACTCACTCAAGAGTGGAAGATGACATTCGGTTCTTCGTAACACAGTTTTTTCAGATATTCGGTGGTTTTGGTTTTTTTGCATGACCTAGTAATTTACAAGCTTATCTACTATCAATGTTGGCTTTTAGTTTCAAGCTGTTTGTGAATACTTAAATTTGGTAGCGAGTGAGTGAGCTAGCTGGCTCTTCGCGCTCGAACAGTAGTGGTCGTGTTCGGACAATTGTTGCAACTTGTTAGCGAAACTTCAGACTACAAAAACTACAAATAGTGTGACACTATTTTGTGGAAAAACAACACAGTTGCAAACACATTACGAACTTTGCTAAATTACTTTTATATTTCTGCTCCAACAATGGCATAAAGCAGCATTGTTATATTGTCAAACAAACAACTTGCTGAGTGAAATCAACTAAATAAATAACTGGTATTGGTTATTGAATACGATGCCAGAGTTTTATAATTTATTTATTTGCATCGAAACTCGTTCTACGGAGATTTTATTCGATGTTTTTAATTAATACCAGCGGTAGTCCTATACAATAATTGGTTTTTTAATTGAACGTGAGTCATCCAGTAGCGAGGTTGCGGACCTCGGCCCTAATGTATACCTACTATTTGACCAGTTTGAAAATGTGATCTGAGAATTTCCGACAATGCAATGTAACGTGATTGAAGCAGTACAACAGTCCAATACCCACAAGTGCATTGACTAACCAACCAACATACGATGTTGTATTTCCGTGGATTGCAGGCCGCGGCAAACATTGCGCTGACGCTGTACACGTCATCAACCAGTACCACAACTGCACACGAAATATAAATGGTCAGAATAGACCTTTTAGTAAAGGTACTGATTCAAGATCTCAAAGTGAATAATAATTATATTTTGGTTAGAAAACTAAATAATAATATTAGTTCCTAGAACTGTGCTGGTCTAGTGGGAGCCAACCTTGGCTTTAATGCTAATTGAGCATTTTTGGCAGATTCCCCAAGAATTCTTTTTAAAAGTGTTACTAAATTCGCGCATCAATTAGTGTCTTTTCTCATAGACTTTAAATACTTATAAAATGAGAGCATGCGGCACGTGTACTATTTGGATGTACATCTGACGGCAGCGGATCTATTCCACTCCTCAGAATGCTTCTAACTTTTCCTTTCTCCTTCCTCTTGATGAACCTTACCCTCAATAACTATAACCCAAATCCTGGATCCGTTCTACTCCGATACATTGAGGGCCGCGAGAGCCTGAACAACTGAGATATCTCATGCTTTGGACACACCACTTAACCCTCTCAGGATTATAAATCAGCTTACATCGCTGTACAGTGTCGCAGCTGATTCAATGTTTCGTGCTGACGCCGGTCGCGCACTAAAAGATTGTGTACTTTGTAGCACAAAGGCTGCGCTCGCTTTGATGCAATTTGTTGAGATCACGGCCTCGTCCACTAACTCTGTCTCCGCTGAATAGAAACTACTTTTTACATGTTTACTATAAAATGCGGTATTTTATTTGCTTATATTTTTTGGTCGGTTTGTAGGATATTGACGAATTGAGAACAAACCGCAACTCGGCGGGACTTGACTTTACTAGTAGAGATGTCATAACTTGTGTACAGTGGAACATTATGAACTTTATAGAGTAGGTACTTACCTATAGATTATGTTTTTGGAGGGAAAGATGCTAAAAAAGTTTTTGTAATTGAAAAAGTAAACAGGAAAGAAAATAGTAAAGGATTGAAAGTAATGTGGGTCGGTATATCGAAGGCAACACGCGCCCCCATTCGCGGCTACTACCGACTGTTTTACATTATGGCAACCACGTGGTCGCCTCGGTCGAACTCTTCAGACGCGCATATTGTTGCTTTCAAGCGACTACTGCGACTCAAAAGAGGTTCTTTATTAGTACCTACCTATTAGCTCTACCGGGATTTATAATGATGTTTGCTGATCCATTTCTTGTGTTACTTTCCTACACAACAGCATTCAATCCTCCAGTGTAGGTAAGCCTTAAATACAACATTACTAACGAGCTCTCTCCAAATAAACTGCTATAAACTCGCAAGTCATCACCCGAGCGATACTTAAGTTTTCTAAAAACGAGGCCCGTCATAATAACAACAGAATACAATGTTTTGTAAAACAAATGTAGTATTCATTTTAAGAGCGATGTCGAAAACAGCGTTCAGCGGCCACAGATTGTAAGGAACGCGTCAAATAAAGCTGCGAGTACGTCGCTCGAATCGGAGCGAATTATCAGAAACATATCGCGTACGATCCGCGAGCGATTTATGATAAATGCGAGTAACAAATGTGCGCGATGTGTCACTGTGACGCACACCGTAGTAGGAGCTGGCGGAGCGCCTCTGCGGGCGACGAGCGCCGCTGGTGAAACCTGCCTGTTGTCCATGGCCATCGTATCTCTACGGTAGAATAGACTAATATGACATGTAAGTATAGGCAAAAGCATCTTTTCTACAACCGAAAATCGTCAGAACTCAAACACCATTTTACGTGTTTTAAAGTGGATGGGTGACCGCTAGTGGTATTGTCAACTGCGCGCTTTCGTACTATTTATCAGTCCCGGCCAGTGATATTTTGGTCCTGGCTAACTCGTTAAACCCTGACGGATGCAGGCTTGCAGAACTTGCTTACCGCTAGATGTAGGACCGCGCGTCATGCTCCGTCTCTGACGCCGCGAATAGGCCGCCTATGGCAGGTGCGTGCTGATCGATGCTGTATCCCTCGTCATAATGTGTACACGCTGCATACAAAGCAGGTGTTTTGCAAAAATATGTTATTCACTCGCGCTATCGATTTATTGTAAACATCACGTGTGTATTGAGGCAATCAGCGCCACATGCCTCAATATTATTACTTGAATCACACTTGCGACACATTTGTTTTTATATTGCGACGGGTGAACTATAGCGTTTCTCTTTGTTGACAAGCTCGAGTCATAGATACTTCGTTTTGCTCAGTGGGCAACTGGTTTCAATATTTCCAACGTTTGCATATTCACATGGCATGTTTAAAAGGTGTAGAGCTGAAGCAATTGTCAAGTATCTATCTTCCTATTTGTACCTTGCAGGAACAATTTTATTGGTTATGTACCAACTCAGGTACGTGTACATAAACAGGCGCATAAACTTTAAAAGCGCATAAACAGGGAAGAGCGAGTATAGTATCGGATACTGCAGTGTCTGTATCTCCGTGGCTAAACAAAGTTATGAACAATGAGCGAAGGATATTCTCAAAAGGAAATTCTGAACTGAAGTGTCATTAGGATATAATTTCAATGTTACTGCTGCGAGTGAACTATGAATCTTTTGTGCCATTAATCTTCGCATCTACGTATCATTTCGAGTACATAAAGGCTGGTTTTTTGAGATGGACGGTGATGGCCAAGTCCGAAACCAAGAGAGTTGCCTGTATAAGTCTCAAAGTCTTCCAATTAAAAAATAGTTCGTCTCGTCATCTCCTTCTCTTCAAGCCATGACGTAGGCCTTTAGGCGGCTTAATAACTTCGTCACCAGAGTTGGCCACTGACTCATACGAACTTACTTACCTCCTTCTAAACTAACATCCAGTCAGCGTTGATATTTAGAATTCTAGAAACCCGTTTTAATCGAAAGTTGTCGAAAGTCTCCTAAAAGTCGAAACATTTCAAGGTCTTTGATGGCCAGAAGCCACAACAATATCCGCCGCGTGCTGATGAGCTGCAATATTGATGAACCGGTAAGTCACAGTTCGGTTACAAAGTCATGACTTGTTAACTGAACGCACATTCAATAACCGGCTTACATAATTAGTTCTTAAGCTGGGATTACACTCGCAGTCGGAACTGAAGGGGTAAGCGACCGATTGTATAATGCAGCGGCCCTCTTCCATCCTTTGGACTGCATAGGGAATGTTTTCTGGTTAGTTTGATGTTAGGTAGATGACAATTTTTGGCAGATGAATACCTACTGTTGTGTCACTCGCGGAATGTGATGTCGTCACAAACGCGAGAGTGCAGACTTTGTTACCACGACGTGTGGATTAGTTTGTTGTATTGTTTGCATATTGTTACGAGATAAAATATGTTATTTTTGATAGAAGCAGTTTATTCCAGGTTCTAAACTAATCAATATAAGATCTGCGAGTTTGTTTGTCACAGCTCTGCATCGCAAACAGCCATTTATCCGGATACTGGATAAAAACCCGCAGGCAGAAGCTAGCAACTCTCACAAACATAGCCAGACAAGGTATTGTTCCAAGACTAATGAAGGCATGTCAGGCTCGCGACACAAAAAGCTCTCATTTACCCGCTAACAAGCTCCTCGTAACCAAAATACTCTGAAGAAATTATCTGTTTAATGGCGCAGTAGTAAGGGAATGTTATTTCATTAAAATGGCGGATAATGGAGGCGAGAATTGTCGCGCGACGGCAGGGTGCGGTGCAAGCACGAGCGGCGCGACGAGCGGCGCGGAGAGAGGCCAGCCTGCTGGGGACAGTTGCCAAATAAACATCTCAATGTTTTAGATCATCATTTGGCGCTCCACTCCATATTACTGATATCAGCCTGAAAGTTTAAAAGCATCTTACTTTTATGTTATGGTGGAAGGACAGCGTGCTTGTTTTTACATGTTGGGTAACATACAATACATTTTCAACACACTTGCTCATAAAGTGGCTCTATGGTCACTGCAATTAGGCACATAATGACACCCATAATCAAACTGTGACTTTTTCATTACTATAACTCACTAGTGAGTAATAGATTTTTTTTTTAATTTTATTGGTTGAGTTGCTTTGTTCTCAAAAAAGATTTTATTCAGAAAAAAGATCGTGTTCAATAGAACAAATTAATTAATGTTCCTATTGCTTGCTCATTTCATGCAACTTCTTATTTAAATAGATAATGTGTTTAATAAATAAAACTTTCACTCAAATATAACTTTTGTTTTCTCTGTAATAAAAGAAAACTTTAAATTCCCCATTTTGTACGTGGCAGAATAGGCCGCAAACCCTATGCGCGGCGCGGAAATATAGTCTCGCAATGCGCGCGCATAGGAAAACTGATTAATTTTTTTTTTTTTTTTTTTTATTTCATGTTTTTCCCGCAATAGCGAAACATTTTTCACAACTCGTTTTCACTGTTGAAAATGAGTTTTATTGTTATTTTATTCACAAGTGTGTTGAAAAACGTCGTATGATACACGTGTGTATTGATGATTACCGTCCTCGGTTCTGTTAAGAGCCTCGCCTAACGGCTCGTCTCTTAAAACGCCTCGGCGGTAATCACCAATGTTACACACTAGTACCATAATGTACTATTAAGCCCCATTCAATGCACAAAGTAGCTTGTTGGAGCAAAATGTGCATCGGCAAAATATTTCAGTGAAACGGTCAACGGCACGAAACTCAACTGAGAGCAGCTATTTCCATTGAAGCGAAGAGTGTCCACTTTTCCATTCGGGTGAGCTGCAACCGATCTGCATGAGCCTTGCTAAATGCGGATATGGACATTGCACAATTGCGACTTTCTAGTAAATCTAGACAGACAGGACCGCGAATGCATATCTTTTTGAAAAATTAATGAATTAAACTCTACTTTGTTTACAATTGAACATGATTTTGTTTGATCTAGAAATGATGTCTGGACAAAATATACAGAGTAGAACTCAAATAAAATGCTCAGCTTGTGATAGACGTGGACTGCAAGCCGCGGGGACGGAAGCGACGACGGCGCCGCGACGGGAAGACAACGCGCTTCCGACGCGTCGCCAGCGCTCGCCGCCTCCATTCCACACTATTTACTGTTGCAATCACTGAGTAACGAGCTTTCTATACAAATTATACTGCTTAGGATAAAACTACTACATACAGCAACTGTCACAATAGATTCGTCCATTTTATGAAGACCCGCAGTTCTATAATCAATTTTATTCTGCGGTTTCTCATTCGCGCCCGTCGATGCTCAGTTTGCGATGGGTCATCTCTATCAACAGAAGTGTATTTTATTTGTTTTCACTGCTTAAAATACTAAACTAAGGGAAGTACCATAGATTAGAAGGATGTAATGTGGGGTTAACATCCACTAGGAACAGCAGCGTGCGTAAATTACCGCTGCACCATAGCTGCAGGCTGATTAATTAGATTAGAAGCCTCGAGCGCGGGTAGCGGCCGCGGCGCCGGCCCCGCACGGTGCGTGCCCCTGGACTAGCTGCTGAACTGGCGGTTTCTGCTAATTATAACTTTCATTCACTTCGCCTGCGGGATTGCGGTGTTCTACCGAGCTAGCTAATTCAATTGCTGAATACATATTATTCCTGGATAAAACGTCAGCCATAGTTATCAGAATATCGTTTCGGCATTGTTGTGCCAATTACTTAAAACGGAAATAGAGATAAATACAAAACCAACCGAAGCGCTTTATTAATGTAGTTGTACTGTACACTTATTGTGTAGAACGATAGATAGGCTTTCCTGCGAAATCTTTTGGTTCGTTCGTTCGTATGAGTCAGTCGCCAACTCTGGTGACGGAGTTTTTAGGCCGCCTTAAAGCCTCCATCATGACTTAACGACTTCAATAGCCGGGACCGACCATTTTACGTGCCCTCCAAAGCACGGAAGCGATCAAATGAAAATGCCACTGGCTACTGGTCACCCATCCACTAATAAACCGGTTCGAACGTTGCTTAACTTCGACGATCTTTCAAGAACGAACTACTAAGCAAGCACGACCACGAGTAGTTTTGATGCATGTAATTTAGTTCAAATAAAATTATTTTTACTAAAACTAAGATAAGTATATATACTTATACTTAAACTAATAATATAACTAAGATTCATTCATAATTCACAAATATTACCGAGATTCAATAATATTCATTAACTTATAATGTGTTGTACACAAACTCGTTCGCTGCGCAGCTAAAATGAAACGTAATATCTAATAATTATTGCAACTTGGTGCTTCGCCAAACTGTTATTGTTCAAATATTTCTGATACAAAGATACGTAGTCACTGATGGAGCGGCGCGGCGTCGGCGCCGGCGTCCGGCCCGGACTGTTCACTGACACGGAACTGAATGCATTATGCGGGAAATGTAAATGAATGCCGCGAAATGCATCATTTATCAAAACAACGCCGGGAGCTGGCGGCGATTTCTTATGCAACTGTTATGAAAAGCCAGCTCAGATTATGAAGGTGCGCTGTTTGAAGAGCGTAATAAATATTATACTTGCACGACTAAATGTAGGTGCTCATATATTAGAACTTTTGTCCTAACGAAGATCGTCTCCTGTTTCGTAGCATGCGACGCCGAACCCCAACGTTGTTGATATATTCAGATTACAATCGCAATCGCTGTATTTGTTACGATCGCCGACGTTATCCGATAATTCGTCGAATCGCTCCCCAACGAGATTAGTTTTCCGATTTATTAAACGTGCAAGCTGCTACAAGGAAAACTGATATTGTTTATTGATAAGAGGAGAAATGAGGTCAAAGTTATAAAAGTGTATCAACACAGGTGGGCTCGTCTCCCGCCGCATGTCTGGGAAGTTCGTGCGACGTCCGGCGGCCGACCGCTACACTACATCAACGGCCTTTAATCTACGAATGACTCACTTTGACGCAAACATACACGATATTGACCTAGAAATAATATATCCAGTAAATAATAGTTCCCTGAACTCTCTATAGAAAGATTTTCTATCTTATCAAAGTTATCAACCATTAGCTTATCGAAAAAAGACTTATTCAACTAAAAATTATATCGCTAAACTAAAGACATACCTAGTTATACAATTTCTTAGAATGTAAGGTAAATTAAACTTAGGCCCGAACGAAACGAAAAATCTATGCATGAATCATGCACGGCCGGGATTCGAACCCACGACCTTCAGATTGAATGTCGAGGCACAATCCCATTCGACCAACACGGCTGAATAATATTAGCTAAATAATCAAGGTCCCTGCTTGGGTACCGACACCTGACTTTGCCCAGCTCGGCATTTTCGGCCGGCCGCTGTTCCACAACAGCGATAGCCCTCTGGAGAAATTACCCGCGTGCCGCGATGTCGGCGGGTTAATGAAACGCACCTCCTAATTTCGGTATATCTACATTTAAATTGTTAGTTTCACTCGGCATAATTCGTATCGTCAAAATAGGTCCAAATAAGGAAAAATACCTACAACATTTGAATGCCCTATTTTTATGCTCTCATATTGCCCCATAACTACCCCATAAGTTACGGCAGCGGAGGCCCACCGGGGTATGTGAGAATTTATGAATTCATAACTCCGAAATTGGCTGCATGTTCCCGAATTCATCATCAAGTCCGCTTTCCTTACACAACTGAATAAACATATTTCAGAAGGGTTGCTTTCTTCTCCACATTTCAATTCAGACGAAAAGGTAGAGTTATATGATCCGCAAGATATTTGCGGGCGCCGCCGAGATCCATTACGCAGCGCAGCCGGCCCGCACCGGCCTCGCTCCGGACCCGCACCGGCGTACGAATTAGAACGTAGCGGGAAGTTGTGGGCCCCTCAGGACCTGCCGAACTTTGCGTGTCGATAAACAGATGATTTGGGGTCACGGCCGTGCGTAGATATGTTAACGTTCGCGGAATGATATGATAAAGATTGTTAACAATTAAGAAATGGAAGTAACTCTTTTTGCTTACCTAGTTTAATTTCAGTAAAAATTATCTAGTCATTTTGTTTTCACGATAAATATGAACGAGATCGATGCGGTTGACAGCGAGGCAAAACTGAGCTACAATCCCGATTGCCGTGAATTTGCTCGACAGTTTCAGCAGGCACCGCGCTACATTGTGCTGGGAGAACCGAAGCAGGTTGTGAATCCACGCTCAGTGAAAGAGGTAAATAAATCCTTTATGTTACCTCAAAAGCTTGCGCTTGCAGTAGGTAAGAAAGAAGCACTAAAACAGTCACGCAACAATAACTTCCGCTGCACGAAGGAAAACCACAGCAGGTAATAAATCCGGCGCTTGCAAGAGCGTTCAGCTACTTATGAATGCTACATTGAAAGTTGCATACAACAAGGCTGAACTAGCGCGCGAGTCCGGCGCGCGAGCTATTGAAAAGTTCGCGGAGTGCTTGCTCGCAGCACGCGCTTGAAACCGATACAAAAGTTCCGCTTTATTCCCTGAAGCGTGCCCCTCGGCGACTCATATTGCTTACAGCTTACCGTAATATAAAATACTTTAGATTGTTAAAGAGTACTTAAAAAGCAGCTTTATTTCTTTGAACCTGAATCTATTTATTTTCGAGCGTCTCGTCGAGCTAAGATGAGCTCAAAGCATTTAGTACTTTCTCACAGATCATATTTCAAGTTTCCGAACGTCTAGGAAGATATCATTCTCAGTAACAAGCAAACTGAAAAGACTCATTACGAATTTGCTTAATTATAGCCGGCAATCCAACGATGTTCTAAATGAGCTTGTCCACAAGCACACAAAAATATCTTAATAAAATCTCATCAACTGCAGAATATTTATGACTACGAGTAGTTCTCAGTGAGGGCAATGAAAACAATATATTATGTTGCCATGAATTACTCGTATTAATTTAGAACTTTTTTGTGTTTTTTGTTGTTTGGAGATGTTTAGTTAATATTTTGGCGGGGATAGGGAGTCATTCGTAAGACACATCACAGGAAAAGTTTGATGAAGATGAGGAGGCCCTTAGGGTACTCAGCATTGGGTGGATGTTAGTACATACGAACTTAAATAAGTTATATGAGTAATCATCGTTATCGTATTTCCAAAAATACTGATTTATATAACACTTCTCGAAAATCTTCTAATTTACTCAGCCCTATCACCACCTAGCTACTAAAAGCTTAAGCCAGCAAAACAATGGTGAGTAAATAAATGGAGGTGTCCTGTTGACTGCGCAGTATCCTGAGGCAATTTCGCAAGTTCAGCGTGATACAGCTTAATTGGCGGCGCACACCGTGTTTTGTAATTTGTGCAACCTTTCACAAATATAAATTGATCGCGGTGCGGCTCCGGCGCGGCTCCGGCGCGGCACCGTGGCGGCGCGGCCTAAACAATGATCCCACGTTCATTAATTCACTCGCCGCAATTTCCACGGCTTACATGATATCCCCGTAAAGCTCCTTAAAATGATGATAGATGTGCCGGTTTAATTTATAACTATTGTTGCGGTGTTCATTATAATCAGTGGAGCTCAGCACTTGCTTATTCGGGTCATATTGAGCCGCACGTTAGGAGCCAATTTAAATAATTTTGTTTGGCGTTCATTTGTGTAGATGAAAAAATATTGTTGTAGCTTGTAAGCCCGCGTTCATCTACATTGAGTCATCACAGCCGTTACTCATTGCTTTGCGAGGGGTTAGTGGGTTGGATGGAACGCCAAAACTTATTACGTTCATTTACACAATAAAAATAATTGTGTTTTGTAGAATACAAATCTATCAATATGTTTATTGGTTTGGATGGATTAAATGATGTTGATTTATTTAGTCGTTGTTTTATAGTTTAATAAAAGATCATAAAAGCTAGCTATTAGCTTCTATTTACACTTCATAATGACCAACCGCAGAGCATTGTGACCAGCTGTAATAATGCGAGTTGAGTTAATAATTTAGGTGGCGCACTGACAAAATACAGTTCTGACTTATGTAATGCCGTTATTAATAGCATTTGGTACAATTTATAGCAGAACATTACTATTTAGGTTGCGGCTCGTGCGTAATGCTGGTAACGATCATGTTTATCCACCTGGGCCCTTTATTTGGCCCTTCGGAGATTACAAAAGAAAATTGTCTTTGTGCCTCATCGGCGGCACTTGCTCGCTTTAATGAAATTATAATGAAATGAATCGTTTCGTCTTACGCCTTCGTTTACCTGCTCTAATTTGTTTTTTGAATGTAGCTTTGACTCGATACACGCACACGCGTGGCGTTCAAGTTCAAACTAAAGGTGAGTCTGTCTGTGATCTTTGGAAATGGATTTTATTCCGTTCGATAAGTGCTTTTTTAATTATATTTTTCTAAACAATATTGATGAAAGAGCGATGTTGGCTGAGCGGTGTAAAGTAGCTTCTTTCGCTCGGAATGTTAATGTCGTGCATCAAAGTAGATTCTCAAAGTTAATTTCCGTAAAATAATATGGTGTGGCATGCAAACAAGTTACAATTATTATTATCCAGCAAAATTTTGCAATATTCTAAACAAGCAAACTATTGTCTCTATTTTGCTTTGAGCACGTATGATCATAACCTGAAATGATAAGTACCTAGGCAGTGGAATGGGGCTTTGGAGCCATCAAAATTGCAGAACGCTCCGATGGCGAGCCGAGAGGACGGCGGACTGATAAAGCGATTGCGGTTCAACGTACAAACTTTAATGAAACTCAGAGCTGAATATCATTAGGTGTGGCCCCAGAGCCAACTGACATATTTCTGCAGCGAAGCTCTCAGTCCGAGAGCTAACCGACACGCTGGTCCGCTACGAGTAATTACAGTTTAAATCGGGGCCAAGTTATTTAATATCGCGTTCCAGTGGTAATTAGTTGAAACATCCGGCGAACTGACTGCTAGCTCATCTGTTCGCGGCCGCGGCCCTTCTTCAAACTACCCGCAAAACTTATTCGCACACTCAAATTCCATGTACGAAACATTTCCAATAATAAATTGGACTAACTCCTCAGAGTGAAATAAGTCGTGTTTATTCAGAGCTTTCCAACCCAAATTATGCTTGAGGAGCATTTTAGTTATAATTAGACAGCTATAATTAGACGACGAAACTTAGCACCAAATGTTTGGTTCACGCTGAGTTGTTTAAATAATAATACATATTTGAAACCAAGCCTAAATAAATCCTTGTTCTAGTGAGTTCGTTTGAAACAGTTGTACAGTGAATAGTGTATCAGCATGTTCATGCATATTATTCATCGGCAGCGCGCATCGAGTCCGTGTGGAACTTTATTGTTCATTATGAGTTGAATCGGTCGGAGCGTGTTAAACATTCGAGTCCAAAAGTGGAGAGAAGGCAATCGGAACGTCATCGTTTCCAAAAGCGGTTCGCATCAATCGATGTGACTAATAAGTCGACGTTTTGTATAACGTTTTCTCTTTTATATAACAGCAGAACAAACACAAAACAGTATTACGACTTTTCGACTACGACAATTCTCACAGAAGTAGGCAATAAGCATACTCTCGGATCTATAAAGAGCTTAAGATCCAAGATGCATGAAAATAGTTTTTGGTTTGTGCAGACATATTATAAGTTGCAATTGCTTACTCAAATACAAAAATATACCTGTTTTCGTGACTCAGTACAGGTAGGTATGTCTCTTATTTATGTTTAAATGAAATGCTTCTATATAAGGATCGGTGATGCGACGCTTCTAACCAACGCGATCGGGAGTCCGCAATAGAAACAAAGCTGTTAATTATAAAAGCCGCTGTAGGATACAATTATCGTTTCAATTGTAATTGAAACGGGCGCACACTGGCCATGCCCGGCCCGGAACCGAACCAGTTACACGCGCAGTTCCAACTTTAGCTCTAATTAGGTCGCCTTTGAATGTATCAGAAAATGTTTGGCATCATTCTAATACGATAAAAATAAAACTCTACCAACCTGAAAATATTCCGATATCTTTGTTAATTCAAATAGCTGGTCAATTTTCTTTACTAATTGGTCAACATTTGGGTAATAATTTCTCATCTAGCTCTATAGCCCCCCGGTCTAACTAAACTTGGAGTAAAGGACCGAATAAACAGTTACTTTTATCCTTGATAATTAGGTATCTGTAACTATCTGGCATCCGTGGATAAAAAGGCCTGAATAAATGATAACAATGTTCATAATCTTTATGAATTAAAATGTACGTTTGCTGAGCTCCAGACGAAGCTGGGGCCATAAGGCTCCTTCGCACGTAATGAATCCGCAGCCTCGCAAGGTCGCTTCCGAAATTTTATTCAGCTGTGACTTTTAAATACATGGAGTTTCAAAGTCGTTCATTGCAAGTTTGGGATTGGCCGATGGAAATATGCTTTAACTTTTTCGGTGGGCTTGGCACATTCCGCCTCGTTCCGATGTGACCCGAGGAGGGCCGCTTGCAGAGTCGCAACTCAAACTCCTTTATCAGAGGACACTCGTACACGTTCAATGCACACTTAAATAATCCCATACCTATCTTAAAAGTTTCCCAAAACATTCAAATTAAGCCAAAGCTCACCGAGTCATATTCTGGCTTGTAGCATTGGTTGAATCTGAAAAAAGATATGTACATATTGTACATCTCGTATTCCCTTCTACTATGGCGCACTCTCCGGCCGCGCTCCACTCCGTTATTGCCAAACTTTCCGCGGAATATTATCATACCCGACATTGACACACGCGGTGCTAATATTGAAGCTGATACTTATAAACGCATTCCACTCATAAAAGTTGCAGAGTAACCGATCGAGAGCAAGTTCCGAGCGTGAAGTTCTCGCGCGAACTCGGTCAAGTGCGTGCTCCGTGTAAGGTGGCCGACCCACTTTCTGCGAGCGTACATCTGCGCGCCACGCAACAATGCTGCTGTCATTCTAGCAAATTATCTACCGGCTCTATCTGAGATTAAACAGACCAAACGAATGTATCCTTTACAAGAAAACATTAATTTCTATGGAAGCACAAAAAGTAGAACACTTCAAAGGTATAATAACACGCGCGCTCGGCTCGCGGTGGGTAATCCGCTCGTAAAAGCGCGCAATGAAAGCGATCCGTTATTTATTTAAAAGTCCGGACTAAATTCGGATCCGTGTTATTGTAATCGCGCAGGGACGCGCTACACGAAGTCAATCAATCGTCGAAACGCGCAAACGAGTATCGAGCCCGAAGCGTCTATTATTTACCGTATGTGAGCGAACTATTTATTTGCGTTAGATGATTTATGTTTTTACCGAAGTGCTATCGCTAATTCAGTTTCTTAAAAAAAAGCATTCGGTTCATCGTAGATTGACTGCCGTTCTCGGCGCCGAGTCGGCCTACAGTTTGCGGCCCCAACTAAACTAATAATCCCTTTTAATGCGGAATCCGTGACATTGAAGCGGTCATCCTTCACGCTAAGGGCGCAGATAATAACGGGGCGATCCATCGTTTCGAGAACGTGACGCCCCTTAACTGGGCTCATTGTCCGCCGTCCCTCGGCGACCCTCGCCACCGCCGAGTTATAACGAGGATGCCTCTCAATATCCAACTCCTCGAAGGTTCCTGCGCGACACATGTCATTATGTGTCCCTGTTTTTCTAGATATTACGATTTGGAATACATATTTAAGTCTGTAATGTGATATCTATGAGTGTACCTGTGTACCTAAAAAGTGCCGACAGAAGTGAAAACTTGGACAATTATAATAACCTACGTGTGTATTTCTTGAATCGTCAGGAAATCGAAAAATATCGAAAGTTAATGACAGCACGTCGCATCGAGATATATGTGAAACTGCTTCTCTACGGGATACAGAAGACATACAACTTTGAACTGTTAATGCGTAAGCGGTTTGAACCTAAGTGCCTCTAAAACTTAGGTAGGTACCTACTATTATACTAAATAAGTATTTTGAATTCGATGTTTGGATGATTTTCAGAACCGCTAAAAAACTGTTATTTTTGTAAAGGTAAAAGCCCTGGATTAACGTAAAGGTTATTTTTGATCCCGAAAATAATATTTAAATGATAGGTAAGTCTACGTACAAACTTTTTTCAAACATAATATTTGAATGAATACAGTTGCATCAAAAATCTGAACGATTTGTTCATGCCTTATTTTGTGACCATTTTCTGCGAAATCAGAACCAATCATCACCACCATTAACTACTACTATATTCTACAATTAAAAAACTATTTAATTTCATAATTTTATGCATTTCTATTCACCTTTTTAGTTTAGTTATAAAATGAGCTTTTAAAAATGTAAAAATATTGCCGTAAAAATTTACCGAGTACCTACAGAACTAGATCTCGCTACTTGTAGATTAGATCGCGCTCTCGATGCGTTTTGCCAGGGTTAGCACTTCCAAAACGTGCGTGGCGTCTGATTGGATATCTCATTGGCCGTTGTCAGATTTGCCAATATTGCTGTTCTTTTCTTCAATTCACAAGACTTCAATTTCCATTGGGATGACTGACAATCGATTTCAAGTTAAGTCGGTGTCAGTACCAAAAAGGTACCATGCTAAATCTATGGTGTCATCACATAAATCAGGTGACATGATAGGTCACGTGACCCGCGAAGCAAAAACAATTTTTTTCCACCCAAAACTGCTCAACGCGCTTAAAGAAGTTTTCACTTCAATAAATGACACATAGACTCTACTTGGCGAAAAGTACGCGAAGTTTGTATGTACCTACTCCGCCACCTCGCATTATACTTGCTGAGCCTCAGCTGAGCTAGTGAAAACTTGTCCATCATTTTGTTCCCCACACAACGGAGCGTTAGGTAGCTAAAATCTTATCGTCAGTCTTTAGTCTCGTAAATATTTTATGTGGTGGTATTTAGGTACCTACTTAATTTTAATAAAGTTTGCGCACGCTCGTGCAATTCAGCCGTAAAAGGTAATATTCTTTTAATGTCTTTCAACTTTCAAAATTCCACTTCACTGTACCGGGCGAGAGCTTATTAGCTTATCTCTTGCGAAATATGAACACACACGAGGTACCTACGTATGTACGTATATACGTATAGCTAATTATACCACAACAACACAATGAAGTTATTCATATATTCGCACGTCTTCATAAAGCGTAGGTTTCGTAAATGTATCTTGGTAGGTACTGAGGTAATTTTGTTCAGCCGGTGCCTAGTATTAAATTACTCATACCATACACTTGTATTGGGGTGTATTATTGAGTTTGGTAAATCCTTTGGTGGTTTTACGGTGTTCTCAATGGAACAGCCATCCGTCAAGATGAAAGTGAGATTACGGGCGCGTTGTAAAACTGTGTGTTTACGATGGATGTCATTCATAAGTTGCCGCACGGACGGAAATAGTCAGCGTGCGCCCGCCGCCCGTGCGGGGTCGACGACAGCGCCGCGGCGCGCCGGCGTGCGATGCAGTACCACAACTCTACTCAAAGCTCAAACACTTGAGTTCTGTTAGGTTCGACAGGACAACGTCTGTCGCTTCAGCTAGACGTAGGTAGGTAAGCATTTTTTTGGTGCCAAACGATCTTATTAGATGTAGGGATCAAAAAACTATACGGGAACATTTACGGTTTAAGTACAAGAAAAGCACCAAAAAATATTTCGAGTTCATTTAACGATTTTCAGTACAAAATATATGGGAAAAGTTTTTGACGATTCCTGACTTTTCTAGTCTTCAAACCTTAAATGGCCCCAAAGCGTCTTTTGATCCCTATATGAAACTGAATCAATTGGCATAAAAATGTATTTTTTTAATTTTGGCATTTATGTCGCTGACTGTGTACAGTCAGCGAACTGCCTTCACAGATTTTGAAAAAAATGTTTTTCTTTTCAAAATCAATGAAGGCAGTTCAAAATATCTCAAAAAGATAGGTAAGGTCTTTAAGGTAAGGTAAGGTTTTCCTGTAGCTACGACAGTTAAGGTACCTGCCCTCCGTGGCCCATCTCAAAAATCCGCCTGTATAGATTTAAAATAAAAATTTTTGAAAAAAAAAATTGAACCGACTTCACAGAACACAAACAGAAGAACCTTCTACACACTAAAAAGAGAAAAATAAGAATATAATTTGAAGTCGGTGCCAACTATTCATTTACATCTAAGAAATTCAAAAGAACTTGGGTGCAAAATTGTATCCTGGTACGCTATCGCTCGATTTCTTTTTTTGATAGGTACCTAATCGTATTCACTTGGCACCGACTTCAAATTATATTCTTATTTTTCTCTTTTTAGTGTGTAGAAGGTTCTTCTGTTTGTGTTCTGTGAAGTCGGTTCAATTTTTTTTTTCAAAAATTTTTATTTTTCACTTTTTAGTGTAAGTAAATAAATACTGTGTAAATAAAAGTGTATGTGTAAATAATATAGTAAGCTACGAGTACATTAAGACTTTGCTTATCGTAGCTTAAGTAGGAAAGGATAAGAGAAGTCATGGGCAGACCTACTAAAGGACAGACCGGAGTTCAGCAAGGGGGAAAACTATCAATCCATAAGGAAAAGAAATATTTTGTACTACCTCGGGTGTAATACCCTTTCAAACTATTTAATGTTTGACTCAGATTGTGAGTCAGGGTGTGTTGTGTAGTGAGAATGAGGTTTTTTTAATGTTACGGGAAAACTGTCAATCCCTCAGGAAAAAAAAATATATGGCGCCACCTTGAGAGTATACCTCTTTTTAACAAAAAAAAAATTTTGGAAATCGGTCCACAATTTTCTTAAAGTTCAGTGATTGTTTTAGTTTTACGGGAAAACTATTAATCCCTCAGGAAAAAAAAATATGTGGCGCCACCTTGAGAGTATACCTCTTTCTAACAAAAAAAAAATTTTGGAAATCGGGCCACAATTTTCTTAAAGTTCAGTGATTGTTTTAGTTTTACGGGAAAACTATTAATCCCTCAGGAATAAAATTTATATGGGACCACTATAAGAGTATACCCTTTCAAACAAAAAAAAAATTTTGGAAATCGGTCCACAACTGACGGAAATATCGTTTTCTTAAAGTTCAGTGATTGTTTTAGTTTAACGGGAAAACTATTAATCCCTCAGGAAAAAAAAATATGTGGCGCCACGTTGAGAGTATACCTCTTTCTAACAAAAAAAAAATTTTGGAAATCGGGCCACAATTTTCTTAAAGTTCAGTGATTGTTTTAGTTTTACGGGCAAACTATTAATCCCTCAGGAATACAATTTATATGGGACCACTATAAGAGTATACCCTTTCAAACAAAAAAAAAATTTTGGAAATCGGTCCACAACTGACGGAAATATCGGTGAACATACATAAAAAAAAACATACATACAGCCGAACATATAACCTCCTCCTTTTTTTGAAGTCGGTTAAAAATTGAATACCTTCGAAAATAACTTAGTGCCTAGTCCGAGTCCGGAGGCTCTTACCATCTCGACTATCCATATTTGTTGATTTATTTCGAGACCACAGTAACGAACGAAGTTACTACCCGTGCCCCACGACACAGACAAGTGGAGCCTGACATGACAGTACAGGAGTATTTCTGTGAGTTGTTATTTCGTCTGCAGAAACCAGGGTGCACACGATACGTATTCGGTTTTTTTATATTACTTATCCCATGTCGCAAGGAAAGTCTTAATTAGGCATTTATTAGAATGTACGAAATCGTCTCGAAAAATAGCCTCGAAAAGTATTTACCGAAGAACCTATCACTTTAATTTTAATTGGTGTTACATGTTTGTGAGGGCAGACGGTAGTAATTCACATTTTTACTGCTTAGCGCTCGATGGTGGTCTTCGGGTAGGTTACCTCTTGTGTTATCGGCTCTCAAAGGGTGCAATGACCGCATTCCATCAGGTCGTAGGTACACCAAAAATAAATATTCTTGAAATTTTTGGTCTATCTAGGTACTTATACTTAACTTACATAAATATGCAGTTGCATTACTTCTTAATTATAGTATGGCATGTCAGTAGCCAGGGGCGGCGCGGCGTGTGCGACTACAACTTGTTTTATTGATATCGCAGCCGACATCGACAGATGATGGCCAAACGCTTTGCCAGAAATTAATTAACCAAAAGCAGTGCTCATTGGAGTGAATGACTGACAGATGCATGCAAACACTTCTGAATGAACTAAACGACTGGTTCAAGTCTTGCTGAAACGTGGCTATTTCAAGATTACGAACTTTAAAGCCTTAGTTTGTTACTGTCTTGTAATTGAATTTCCCTAAAAAATTATGCTGATATCATAGGTACCTGTGCAAAGTGTGCAATCCAGTCAGGAGCTTTTCAACGGAACTTCCTGTAAAATAGTCTCACTGAGTTGAAATAGTTAGGTAGGAAGTTCTTAGGTAATCATTTGGGGAGCGAGTAAGCAGACGATGGAGTTAAGAGCCGTTGAACACAACTTTGTAAGTGATTAATAAAATTGAATGAATCGTATTCATTATACATGTTAGATATTTAAGAAAATAATAATTTTTCCTAAAAAAATCAAATTACTTATAAAGTTCTAAAGAACATTTTACTTAATTAACTATTATTATTATTATTTACCTACCTAGGATTCTTATAAGGCATTAGCAAAAGTACCTATACCTGTCTTAAGAAAGCGTGTTGTTTGCGATTCAAATTCTATTCCCTTCGTTCAGCAAATTAGGATACAAATATGAGTACAATAGTAATTATAGGTAGGTACCTCAATAACTTTAATCCTAATGAGGGATGCAATTGAAAAGCTTATTGTATACGTTCAGACATTTGTACTTCAGTAAGCACATTGCACATTGCACACCCAACCTACTGTTCTAGTAAGTAAACGTCGTTTTCGTTATCTAAATATAAAACCGCTTAGACATAATCAAACATTAGGAAACTAGTTCGTAATGAAACATTTCAAAACAATATTCGCTGGTGGAGCTCTGTTTTCGCGGAACGAACCAACACGATGAAACATTACGTCGAGTTGCGGCGCACATTATTTGTTTAGATTGGTGCGTGTTCATACCGTGCCACAGACTACACTCTAGGTTGCTGCGATAACTATTGCCACTAGCTACAAACTGTGCAGCATTCTGTGGTTTAAGAATGTTTCATGTGCGAATTTATTGTCTCGTACCGAAGTAAATATTACAGGAGTTGAGCATACGGGCGCGTTTGAATCATCACAACATTACACGGCGCGATGTGTGTAATTGAGTGACAACAGAACTTGTTGTGAGGACATGTGATTGGACTGCAACACAATTAGCTTCATGGTCAATGTGATTCCAAAGACGATTGAGAATATTGTTTCTAAGAAGCTAGGCAGGCATTTAACATTCTCTCGCAATCATAATAATTCATGTTCATCGTGAAAATTTCCTCAGTATATCCGTTACCGGGACTAAAACGCTTAATTATTAATTAGAGAAAGTTCGCAACTTTACGGGCATCTACATTATACCTAAGATATACAGAATACTCTTACCTAAGATAAACGTGGATTAATAACTTTCATCTAGTGAGGAGTTCCGTTGAACAGCTCCTGACTCCATCATCTGGTCAGCTTGATTGATGCAATCATAACGCTACATTGCAAGGCACATGTTTCAAATTCGAACTCAATGAAAGCGGAGGATTGGCTTCAAAAATGGGACAAACGAGTCGATTTACCTAGTTGAGAACTATAATGTTTACTATTAAAGTGTTCATATTTATGAACGGATCCACTGGAGGCCGGCGAGGGGCGGCCCTCGCGTGCGCCGCACTCACTTGTCGATGGAGCGCGTGACGCGCAAATTGCTCGTGAACGGAACCCAATCACTGCTTGCTGGAGTAGCTCAGACTAATCGCACACCAGCCCGCCGCGTAATTATGGACAAACTCGACTCGCTATAAATACTGACTGTTACTAGGAACTAGGAACTTTATTGACTATTTATTTCTCGTAGCAGCGGGTCTCATAGGTTAAAATCTAAAGATGTTATGATAGGTCGATGTAGAGTATCTCTATGTTACCAATTGTTGGTGTATAATAATTTACCTATAGTTCCAATCATAATTATAATGTCATGCAATTACAATTTCAGCAATTAACATTTTAAAATAGTGTGTGTGGCAAACATTCCATTACCTAGTTGATTTTATTATTATCAGAAGCAACATTAAATTTTTTGTCAACCTAATTTATTTTATTAATTCATTTATAGAGTGAAATAAAAACATTTCTGTAGTAACCATAATTTTAATTTTGTTTTAGTGAACGGGTAAATTTCTTATGTCATGGGGTATATAATTATAAATGGTGTGTGTCTGTCCTAGGGATATATGTCATTACAATTCTGTCTCGGTTTCTCGTATTTCTTGGATACAACTGAGCTCCTTTCGCGATTGGCAACATTAGGTATAATTCAGTTTGATTCGTCTCTTTTTGAAGCTGCTAGGTACCCTAAATATATCCTACATCTAAAATGTCTGTTTGTCATGTTATTTAACGCTTCTCAATAGAAAAAAGTAAATGAGAGCATTTTCCAATGAAAGGATATAGCGCGAGTTTAATATCAAAGGGCACTTTTAAAACACTATTTTTATCCTATTGAGAGTTTGACTG
Organism: Epirrhoe tristata; assembly: GCA_951394285.1. Taxonomy (NCBI): domain Eukaryota; kingdom Metazoa; phylum Arthropoda; class Insecta; order Lepidoptera; family Geometridae; genus Epirrhoe; species Epirrhoe tristata. The sequence continues at coordinate 12,114,696 of OX596142.1, forward strand.
GCCCTTTGGCGGTTACTAGAGTAGAGTAGGTACCTACTTTATTATTCTGTGCCGAAACTCTGAACCCATTCGACAAGTTTTGCGCTATACCTACCTCTAAGAGAAAATGTTTATTTTGAACAAAACATAATTTAAGGTTACAAGCGTCCTAATGACGTCACAAGGCTATTCATCCTGTTTCCTCTAACTTATAGGTATTTAGAGTAGCTTATTTATTTGTATAGAGGTCTAAAGATTCGGCCTTGCAAGCTCTCGTGGTAGCTGAACTTAGCTACTTTACGATACGACCCGTTCTAATTTCAGCTCCAGAATTTCAAATTTCCAATCAGCCCTTTCACGAAATTAAGGATGAGGGCTAAGTGGGGTGAATGGAGGAAGTACTGATGGACGTGATGGACGAAACAAAACTTCGATGGTTTTAATAACATTTAGGATTGTGTTTTTTTTAGAATGGTGACTTATTTTTTTTTAAATAAAAATGTAAAAATTCATCACTTCTAATTGGAGGAGCTATTCATTATAGAGATGACGCTGTACGCTGATAAGCTGAATCATTGAAATCAACCCAAACAGTTATTTATATATTCTTATTTCTCACAATAAAACCCACTGGATGGATATCAGTAATCCATTACCTACGCTTCTCGGCTCTGACTTATAGGCGCGTGACGTGAAATGATAGAGTATCGTACCTAATATTCCTTCGCTTGGCCGCGATACGTAGGGGCTTGGCTTGTGGCTCGGGATACCTACTCATTTCGAGGACGTCTTACATTAATATTTCCGTTACACGTTTTCTTAGACGTAGGTACCTATGCAATATTACACAAAGAGGGCACCTACCGACCTTTTTAGAGCTAGAATCTTATCGATCTCTATATGTACGTGAAAATTCAACAATATGGCCTTTGTTTCGTACTTTATTTCCGATCCAACAATTTCCATAAAAGAAAATAAGTGACATCAATATTCACATGAAAAACTTAGAATGGGTAATGTGACGCATCCGATCTTAGATCAAAGTGTTCGGCTCTTTCCACAACTTTTGGGACATCTTCTGATACAAGTTGTGGTCTTTCATTATTCATGGGACGCGGCGAGCGGCAAGGGTTGGCTCCATTTGCTCGAATCATGTTGGTGCGATTGAAATATTTACGAGGCATGCCGTCTGTGTGGGACAGCTTGGACAAAATCATGACTTAGTAAAACGTATGTTACAGCATCTTCCGCTAGCAGCTTCACCCGCGAGATCGTGCAGCAGTGCAGCTTCACAAAGTGTGTAGGTATTCGTGTTTATCAAATTCATATATCTAATAGATTCAGATATTACTTACATACTTACAAAAACACATTATATCAAGCTAGGAAAATGTGCGTTTGAATTAATGTAAAAATAATTAGGGGAAAACCGGGAGACTTGACCAGAGGGGAGAGGTTGCTCCACAACGTCAAAATCAATCTAAAAGAAGTGCTATCCGATTCACTTTCTCGTGACAGTATGCTAGGGCTTTACACCAGCGATATTGGCATATTAGCAGTTATTTCAGCGGTTTGGTGGTCAGGCATGAAAATACGTTTTTGCTGCTTGCAAGTTATAAAATTTAACTTTATGTTTTCTATAGTATTTTTCACGTAGGAACTTATACCTGACACATAGAACTTTTACGTTTCACGCTGTACAACAATAAAACATTTTGAAAAAAATGAAATCTAATGATAATAAACTATACAACTTCAAAAAATAAGGATTTTGTCTATTTCTTTTTTAATAATTTCAAGAGCCTTGTCACGGAGCCGTCCCTATGTGAAAAGGACAAGATATGCGATATGTTTAGTTTACTATTAAATGTATGACCTACTGAATTGTTGTAAGTAGTTTAAAGTGGATATTTAGTTTTAGACTTCCAATGTGCTAGTTTTTACAAACCAGTGACGAAATGAAAATCGGACCACAGGGATATTTGATCCATGCTGAGGGGGGAGACATGATCATTGATCAATTCAATCAATTTGATCATGCTATTTTACCTATACATTTTTTCAAAAAACTAATTTGCCATTAGAAAATCGTAACTTCCAATGCTTTTCATACTTCAAAAAACTGTAAATTTTGAAGTCATTGTTACAATAAGAGTTCATAATTGCTGTAACTGCACTAGAATTCCTACCCCTCCAGTCGTGCGTGCGTGTGCAGATTGGAGTGCGTGTGTGACGCGTGACGTGTGTCGCGGCGCCAGACGCGCTCGGCGGCAGATTTGCATGTCAAAGCGACGCCGACGGCTAGCTATATTAATTATGCACTAACTCGATTACCGACAGAACTATGTCGGTGGTGTAATCACAGGAGGATCGCAGCCTCGCAGGTCGACCTTAAATGAAGCACTTGCGTATTCCATCCCTCCCTAACGTCAATAGTGCACACATCCGCATTCATATTTTAGTAAGGGGTTCGAAAGCGAAAGAGATTCGACGGGATTTTAACTATTTAGTTCCAAAAGTGGACTTTTGTTGCTATTGAAAAGGAACCTACAAGTCATTAAATTATAAAGCAATTCTGTATATGTTTCATAATTAAAATTTGTGAGTTTATTCAAGCTAAGTATTTTTTGGCTTCGCAAGCGTATCGTATCTTAAAACGAAATTTCCTTGTGAACAAAATTATAATTTAGTAGGTATGTATATACCTATATAGGTACTTATTTCAAGTGTTTCAAGATGATTTTAAGTGATCAAAGTGGTCCTAAAAAATTAAATCCTATTAATGAATCGTATCCTTTTATGCTACAAATATATTCCAGCTTTTCGTTAATTTAATCACTCAGTTTATCTAAGGCTGTTTTAATGCTACACTTTTTTTTTCGTTCTTCTAGGTTACTTACACAGAAATCTGAAAATCTTTTGATAGGATGAGCCATTTCCAAATCTCCACTTAATTTATTATCGGAACAAATTGGGCGTTCGTCCCCCCTCCATTGTTACCTCCTGAGGAAATACTTCAAAACTCGCAGATTTTCCTTCTTCGATCTCATTGATGAGTGCTAGTTTTCTTTTAAAAATAAGATTCATAAATGTTAAAGAAGAAAATTCTACGGTTTATTTCACATGAGAGATAGCTTAATTTTAGCTAGGTATAATATTATTTGATATGTATTTAATTAATAGAAATGGTATACTGCTTAGATATAATTATGTTAGAAGAGAACCGCATTCTTAAAATAAATAGCATGAACCTACCTACCTAGTAGTAGTATTCGTTTGTGTTCATTGTCATAATGTACGTGTAATATAATAGACAATCAATTCACTTCCTATTTGTAGAGAGCTCAGTGTTCGCAGCAGCTTGTATCGAGGCGTGGCCGGAGCGGATCAGGGCCTCTCACAACAACACGGCTCAGCTCCGGCTCAGCTCCGACTCAGCTCCGGCGGCTAATCGCTGTTTCTACTGAGTGTGTTTTCTTTAAATCCGTGGTGTTTACATTGTAGTTATTGCACTTGAGCAGAGGTTTTCAAGGTTACACGAATATGAATTTAGGATTGCGCTTCCTCCGTTGTGGTTCTCTATGCATAGGTACTTCAGATAAATCTTATTTCGTTTTTTACAATCTTAGCAAACCAAACCCGTTGTGATACCTACCTGTCTATCGTTTTACAATCCTCTTTATTTTTATTTTATTATTATTTTTACTAAGTACACCAGATGATACTTAACGAGTCGTTTTAGCAAAATTCCTACGTAAGTACTACTGCTTACTGGTACTTGCTGCTTATTTCCATAAACGCTTACTCTCAATTGGTTAGAAGCACTAGACAGGCAGGGCACAGATAGCGCGCTAGTGACTAGATGCTAGGTGATAGGTACCAGGCGCGCAGAGCGACAAAGAGGCGACAATTTCCCGCCATTACGCGCCTCGAGCGGGTTCTCACCACTCAGCTAGCTATTAGCGGGAATGAGTGAGTGCAGCGAGCGGGGCGGCGGCGCCACCTGATCCGGTGGGGCCGCCGGGATGTGCGCCTGATAGTTTTGGACTAGTTTCAGTGACGGACGTAGAGACTATAAAATTTAATAGGTAAGTAATTGAAATTGCGACAATGGCTTTTTTCCGTCAGAAAGCCATATGAATTGAGGAAGGCACATTAGTTCATTACATATCAGTCCGACTACTATAATAGGTAAATCACTAGATCAACTCATAGGGGCTGATAGTGGTATGGAATTGTTGATTTAGTCCCATGGAAATGAGTTTGTCGTATATGGCTTGATGTGAGAGAATTTAGTCGTGATTTTGTTAATCAGGACTCACGCCCGCGCCGTCCGTGCCGGTGTAGTGTAGGGTATATCTGCCGCGGCAGAAACAAACCATAAAACTAGGCAACGCTTGCTCGCGACCTAATACAGGTACTTAGCTTTACAATCTAAAAAGCAGTAAAGTAAGTACATGAACAGCTCGTTCACCTGACAGGTGTGACCGATAATAGCCATGCTCACTACGTATTTAGATACCTGTATTACATCGGAGAAGGGTTTTTTATGGGCAGGCCACAAGCGCTGTTGTTGCTTGCACACTGTTAAGCTTGGCACCAGCACCCTTGGTTGGCACAAAAAAAAAGTTCTTGGTTTTATAAGTAAGTATTAAAACTTTCAAATATTCTGAAATTACAGTTCATGATGATGATAATGATTGATATGCTCAGAATCCCAATAATAACAAACCGTCCAAAATCTGTAGGTTATAAGTAGGTACTAAAACACGGCTTGATAGGATACCATCCTATCAAATATTATTCTACCGTTAATTAAGATATTAATCCGAGGGCCGAGAAAAATATTAAAATATTCAGTCTGGGGTCAGCCGCAAGGTCGGGAACTCGGGACTCGGGTCGAGCTCGGACAAGGCCGAGCAATGGGTGCGCAGAACTAAACTAGCACACCTAAACAACTTCTCTCCTAGGTTCTTGATAAGATATGAAAAAATAAACTAGACAACTGGTTATTTATTTGTATTATAGAAATAAATTAATAAAAACATAGAAGCTAGGTATAGAGAAAAGCGAGTAAAGCGTGATAAAAAAACTGATGACGAATGCTATTTGCTATTTCCATCCAAGCCAGGCGCGGACGCAGCCTGAAATTTTTGGAGGGAACTACACTAACTACACAAGAGTCTGACTCCACTGAGCCGGGAGTCGGGAGTCAATCCCTCCGCAACTATGGGTACTTATAATTAATGACTTGCATATTTATTTGGACATTAGGTATGCTAGTGCGCTTGGGTTATGATTCTGTTCTCTCTGTTACGAAAGATCAGTAGATCATTCCGATTCATAAGTAGGTACTTGGCACTTATATTATTTTATTGCATTTGATGTTCTATTTAATTCAATGATCGCCTTGAGAATTTGTCGTTTCTTTTTGTCGAATGGCTTTTTATTATATAATTTTATCTACTTAAGTAACTTTTTTAACTATATTTCCCGATATTTCGGCGCAGTTGCACACGCCGTGAGAACTGGTCAATATACTTATTCTATAATAGCTACTCTACCTACCTACCTAATACCTACGTACTATGGAACTCAAAGTGGAAACAAAACCATTGATGGATTAAAGTGGAAGAAAAAGTGGAAACTAATCCCTTAATGGATTATTTTGATTAGTGGATCAGAGTGGAATAGAGCCTTACTAACCACCACTGCTCGGGTGAGTGCTCATAAATTGTCCAAAATGAAAAATGTATTAAGTACCTACAGTACGCCCAACGGATCTAGGCATTCGTGAATAGTTAGTGTTAGTTAATAAGTTAGTGAAGTTAGAAAAAGCGGTCACTGCGCAGATAAACGGATAATTTCACGAATGCCTAGATCCGTTGCCTCGTTGTTGGGCGAACCGGCGAACTGTACGTTTGTTAATTTACTTGAAATACATGAATGGGCAGTAATATTATTTTTGGCTCTCGCTTCCCTGCTGGTGCCAACTCTAATGAGTAAGTAAGCTCACGAACCGCTCCGCCGCCGGCGCCACGTGAGCCTGCCCACCGATTGGAGACCACGCGATCGATCTGCTTTGCTTTCAAAATGTTATGATATCACCAGGCCTAGATTTCGCACTTTGACGTTGCCTTGCATGTAACTATTACTGAGTCTAAGCCATCTAAACATCGTTTTTTTTTTTCATTTTGATTTTTTTAGAGATCATCTTTAACCTACTATGATGATCTTTAGATACTTATAGCACAATTATTAAGATTCGGCCGAATCGGTGTCCGTCGACCGGAGTCCTGACTCGATTATAAAATTTTCAGTGCAATGAAAAATCGCAGATAACGCGATCGCGCCGCGTGAATGTCAATTGAACTCGCTCGTGCTTAACCCTCATACAGTTCTGGAAGGCTCGGCCCACGGGACTGTGGCCCTTGCAGACTGTCGCTTTGTGCTGATTTGGGCTTGATGTAGAGTCGTCGGCGTCGTCGGGCTGTGGCTGGCTGGCAAGTGGCGGGCCGTCAGCCGGTCGAGCGCAGTTCCTCGACGCGCTGTAATTCAGCGCCATATTATTATATCCCACGGGAGCGATTATAACTTTCTGTGATTAATTATAATCACAGAATACAGAAAGTTATAATCGCTACTAACAAGCTAGCATACAAATACTCGTAATATACCTACTCATATAATATAATGCCATTGTATCCTAAGATGAAAAGTTAAAATATAAAGTAGGATCCAGTTCTAGGTCATAAGCCAGACACCATTCTAGAGAAATGTATGCGACGTCACAATTTTCGCTATTTCCATTTGATTCGCGCCTGACTTTGTGCAGCTCAAAGCAAGAGCTCATTTCGTGTGCGATCGCCGGGAGCGCGCTCCTCGGGGACGCCCCTAAATAATGGAAGCCGGGAAGGTATTACACTCGCTGCGCTCTGCTGGAACAGCTCGTGACGTGACGCTGACGTGGCTTTACCGATCGTTTCGGTTATCTTCGAGACTGCAAGTAATGCTTGTTCCTAGTCAAGGCTTCTTCAGGCAGGTCGATATTTACTTAGGTAAACTAAATCATAAGCCTTTCATCACTTTGCAGTTGCATATAATAAAATTTAGTTGTAAGTTCTAATATTGTTGGTAATTATTTTTTTCTGTTGTATCAGGGTGATCTGGTCGCTTAGCCACAAAACCCTTAAGTAAATTTTATAAAAACTTTTATTTAACATTTTTTCACACAGCATACATTTGAGTGAAAACTAGTGCCTAAATAATTAGAATTCGGTGCTGAAAGCATTGATCTATTTAAAGTTAAATTCTCAAATGAGATCCGAAGAGTAGTAAAACAGTATGCAGGGAGTTGCAGGCAACTTGAGCCTCGCCACCAGTGGGACAGAGCTGAACTCCATAGGAAACTCGCAGCCACTAATTACACCGCGCCGCGCTAACTTCATTCCGCTTGGAATTATTCTTTCCCGGGAGTTGTGGACTTGGCATTCCGGAGCTCGTCTACGAAGTACTTTGCGGTTGCATTGAACCTGTGCCTAGGTCGAGCGACACGTCTACTAGCATTCTAGAAAAATCTGGAAGTACACACACTTGTATGTCGCTTTGATTAGGTACAAGTTGATGTTGCATAACAGACAAATATAGAAACTTTGCTTGTCGGTAGAGTGTAGTGGCTCTACCTGAAAACCAGCGCGGGGTAGGCACACCAGTGTGTACTTAACCAGCACAATGCTGAGATTGCTTGTTTACGTGAACTCTGCTGCGCACAACTTGTTATAAATCGTAATTTAGGCATATTTTTAGGTTTAATATGTGTGTTGTGTAAGTAGTGCTTAAGGTTATAAAAATACTTATTTTCTTTCTTTTTTTCTTTCTAGCGTACGAACAGCGGTATCCTTTTGTAATAAATGTCTTTTGTATATTTCACTTTACCGATCTAAAACGTTCTGAGTTCAGAGCATCTAGTACCCAAATTGCTCCATTAAAATAAAATGAATCATGAAAATTACTTCCAAAAGTCTTTACCAAGCGCGAACCGACGAACAACTTACATAATTCGCAAATTGGGGCAGTATCCTGTTTCGGGAATTGCTGAACTTTGCCAATTACGATTCGACACGATTACGGCTTTCATTACTCAAAACTGCATCACGAACAACGCAGCCAATTACAGCGTCCGCTCCAGCATCAAAGCCAACAGGTGAGGCGATTCGCCACGCGCCGCCTTCTCGCTGCACACCGCTCTATCCTTTCATCGTGCGCATTTCTTTGATGAACAACAATAATTTACAGCTGGCCGTAACATTTTTCAGTGCGCTGAGCAGAGAAATGATAAACTAGTTGTAACAGATACTACCTGGTTGTAACAGTTTATCATTTCCCTGGCTCTGAGAACCAAGAATTTTAAAGCTCCGGGTTCGAACTGATATAAATTTGAATCCTATCAAACTATATAATATTAGGTATGTAGGATAACTATAATACCCCAAACTATAACACGAGCTCTTAACGGTGAAGGAAAACATCTTGAGCAAACACGCAGCTTATAGTCAGCTCCACACGTATTGACGTCGTCTTTACTGTGATGTGGCCAGGCTGATTAAGCCAAGAGGATGGTTTAGGTACTGGGCAAGCCTATTCCATCTCAAACAATGTCCCAGGCACTACAGCGTCCCCATGGATTGCTTTCTGACGCTGTATAAATCATCTAATATACTTAGATGTAGAGGCCTAAGTTTTTTTTTTATACCAAACTATAATACTTTTATAGTCCACAGTTTTGTAGAGAAAATTGATAAAAATATACTCTGCTCTGACAAAAGTCGGTCACACAATGGCTATTATAGTGATCTATTCATTCGGCCACCCGAGCCAAGGGCTCTCAGCTGCGGAGGGCAAGGGCAAACACCACTAGGCGGAACCGTGCCCTTGCTTCGCTATTCAAGATGGTTAGCCGCGGTAGTACCTACTGAACATTTGGCAATCTCACTTCGATACATAAATAATTAGGTAGGTAAGTATGTATACCCGATCATATCAACAAGCATTGTAATGCTTGGTAGGTAAGAAATGCAAATTTTCTCACTTATTTGGCTACCATTAGTACGTAGGTACCTATTCAACATAATCTTTCCTTACGATATCAATCGCCCCTGGGCCTGCGCTATGATGTTATAATAAATCAGTGATCTTTATCGGTCCTCATGCGGTAGCAAATATATTGTTTCGTAGTTTTCGTACCTACAAGGGCCGGAGAGTAAACAATCGCTGAGCTACGACCCTGTTGTTTTTAAGAAGAGAGTTAATTGGCACCTTCTGGGTAGGCTCGCTCCATTGTAGACCTCACTCTTGCCTGTGTAAGTCTCGAAGTCCAGAACCGACCCATTCATCATTAAAAAAAACTTTATTTATCAAATCTTCGTCGCTGTAATTTTCAGCGGATAATTAAATAATCTAATACTAATAATTATGTATTTTGGTGTTTGATTATATTATATGATCGGCATTGAGCCGGCTTACAAAGGAATTTGTGAAACATCTCGAGTCGGTGTGGCCCCCGACCGCCCGCCGAGTCGGCAGCTGCTTCCGATTCAATTTGTCACTAACTAACGGTGCACAAAGTTTATTTTTTATTGAAGATTTACAGATAATTCGGGATCGTAGCTGAGATAAGGGACGCACAGATTTGACTATTGAGAGCAATGTGTGGACTTCAAAGGAGAGACACCTGTAAAGACCACTTTATTAAGCTCAAGCTACTCACATTTTCATCATTGTACATCTATGAATTAGCCATTTATGTCAAAAATAATAGTGATCAGTTTTAGTGGTTTGCAGTGGGAAGTCGCTCCGAGGGCAAAATGCGTCATGTGACATGCAAAACACAGCTGTTCCGTAAGAGTGTTTTTTGCATGGCACCAACCATATACAATAAAATACCAAAATCTGTTCGTACCCTACCTATTGCTGAATTCAAGACTCGCCTACATCAGATCTTAATAAATAAAGCCTACTATACTGTGAAAGAATATCTTGACGACCGTAATATTACTGATTGTGTAGAGTAGGTACTCATAGTAGATTTAATTTTAATACTAATGATGCTAATACTAATTTATATTATATTTTATACTAATTTAATTTAATTATTTTTCTTTTGACATCTTTTTTTCTTTATCTAATATTGACCTTGTAAAATTATGTTTGTATGCTAATCAGCAGGATCTAGAGATTCTTAGTTTTAATAATACCATCTACTCTGTAACCTAGGTTCACAAGCAATAAATGAATTATGAATTATGAATGAATTATGACTAATTTGAGCTCAACTAGGACCAATCGTCTTTACATTAGATGGCACTTAATGATTGACTCCTAGGGCTCTACCATTGAAATCCAAAATGATTATTATCTTTATTTTATTTCAACAGGCTCACGTGACAGATTGCGCAATGCGCTTATATCTTTAGGTGCTGGGTAAGCCTACTTTTGATCACTATACATATTAATAATCTAGTACCTACTTAGTCTGGTAGGATTCTCATAACGAAATAAACTCGACTCAGCTTTCATTAAACTAAGTAGGTAGTTATTTATTATTATACCTAGCAATTATAGTCTCTGTGGGACGCAAGTCTCATTGATTCGCGTGAACCTCTAATGCTGGCTTTAGCCTCTAATGCGGATCATTTCATTTCTGTAATTATGGAGAGATGTTATGCCGATGATCCGCGAATTTCATTATGTTGTTATAATTCTACTATCTAAACCAATAAGCTTCCTACAGCTCAAACGACTGCTACGGTCTGAAGTAGGCTCGTGTTGGCCTAGTGTGATTTATTTAGGTACCTACTCTTTCATAGGTATGGTTCGTTTCGCTAAATTCATAAATATGTGTAATCCAAATAATGCTTCACATTTAAAACCTAATCACCATTGTTCGTATCTCTAGCTCTAGCCATCTCTAGATAGATCAGCGCTGCGCTCCTGCGATGCAATATTCAAGAGCGTCCGAGCACGTCCGGTTTATTTAGACGTAAAACGTGGAATCGCAAAGTCAACGAGTTTCTACAATCGAGCGTGAAGCTGGCAATTTGAGCTTGAACGGTTCCCAAATCGGACGCCGTCCTTCGTGACAGATGTGAGCGGCGCAGCGCCGGCGCCGACACGACCGACGCCCCGCCCCGGTGCGGCATCGATATGAAATGAAATGAAATGATTTATTAAAAATAGATAGAAAGCTTACAGAAAAATCCAAAGCGCTTAACTATCATAAATGAACATAACTTAAATATACTCTTAAATTGTTGCGTTTTTGTTTGTGTCGATGCGCCAGTGCGGTGTCAAGCAGGCTCTATCAACTAGAATTAAGTTTTTGAGGATCTACAAGAGACTGCGAAACACCGCTGCCTTCAGATTTTACAAGAAAACTTTAGCAAACTTTTCTTAAATAGAAAAAAACCGCTGCTGAGACGCCTGAGGCCAAAGTTTGCCTTCGACAATCCTACTTCTAATGTGTAGTTATTATTGAATCTGTGCCGTGCGAATGTCTCGGGAGTCGGGAGTCGGGACACAGTTTTGCACACTGACCTATAAAACTTTGGAATCTTGACTCGAACTTGCAAAATAAGATATGAGACCTAACTAATGTACAGTAAGTTTTAATTTGCTGGCCTCAGACGTCATGTCAAAATCACAAAGTTAAAATCATTTTGTTCGGCAAAAATATCCCAGTTTTCAAAACCATGATGAGTAGGTACTGTGAATAAACTTGAACTGCCAAAGCACGGTGACTCCGGCTGACTCCGGGTGACGCGTCTGCGAGCTCATTAGCGACTCATTTGCGTGACGCGACGAGCGCCACCTGTTGATCCGATTCGTTTTCGTCGCGAGATTGTCTCCATATTTTATTACCCGACACTTCGCAGGCGATTGGTACCTTTCTTTACAATACGCCTTTTGGATGAATTCACGCCGACTAACTGTTTAGTAACCGGCACATAAAATGGGGGAGATGCTAGTTGTACAGAGATTATCTCCCTTGATGCCGTGATCAGATTGTTCGTTCCAGACACGAGGTACAGACTCGATTCTCTCAGCTACAACAGAATAAGGCTATGTATTACGAGTACATGGACATATTGTATTACATGAATGGGATTTGCGAGGGACCTTTGATATATTTCATGGTCAGCTTCAGCAATATCATATCACAATAGGAAACTTTTACTTGAAGTATATTATTACTAGGTGACTAACTCATTGCGCGCTGAACTCTATGAACGTGAACAATCTTGTATTTAGTGAAATAGCAGCGGCAGCCACTGTTTGATATCGGGCATATTATGGTGGATGCTGTGGCCGAACTGTGGTTGGGATTCCACTTCCACAAGAGCTTTGGCAAACATTACGAAATTGCAATAATTGGATATGTAGAGGATGAACGAGAGCCGATTTAAACTTACAGGTACTTATTACAAGAAAATGAGCAGAGTTTAGACCAAGTCTAACTAAAAAACTGTCCCTAGAAAAACTATATTTAAATACTCGTACATAGAACGCATTTTTGTGGTAACAGTTTTGTTTTGACATTGTGTCAACATGTTTCATTACTGAGTTCATTATAAAAAACAAAATGTAAAAATATATAAAAATTAAAAAGCCCTCGCCACGCCTTCACCTTTCACATGAATATCCCAAATTAAGTATTCCCCCTCCTCCTTTTAGTCATAAATATAAAAGAATCCGGTGGGTACGTCGTTTGGTTTAATATTTGAGGGGTGGTAATCGAGTTCGGGCGGCGGCGCGGCGCGGCGCAGCGTAGCGGTCGCAGCGTAGCGGTCGCAGCGTAGCGGTCGCAGCGTAGCGGTCGCAGCGTAGCGGTCGCAGCGTAGCGGTCGCAGCGTAGCGGTCGCAGCGTAGCGGTCGCAGCGTAGCGGTCGCAGCGTAGCGGTCGCAGCGTAGCGGTCGCAGCGGCCCGTAGCAGGCCAAAGCGGACCCCGCAACATAGTTTTATTTACGCCTAAGCTAACTCATTATAATCATAATGCTGATGCTGAGCTGCTAATAATACAAAGGTCCAATCTCACCACTTGTCGATAAAATGACTGATAGGTATACTGGGCTTAAACTTCCTTCTGAATTAGGCAAGCAGTTAGGTATGTAAAAATTGTACAACATGAAAAAACGTACTTACCTTAAATTATGGACGCCGAAAGCTTGGTCACACAAGTTTTACTTAAAATCTTGCACCAAACGCAAACACAACTAGTTCTAAGCCCTTTGTGCATATTTTGTCGACGAGTTGTGTTAGACGGTGTTAGCAGTAAGTTGTGTCTCGAGTCGCGCTCTGAGCATCTTTTGAACGCAAAGTTACAGGTGTACCTACTGAATGGAATGGAACTATCGGAGTGGAACCCGGTCAGCTGGGCTTGCCCGGCTTATACGATCTGTTTGATCATATCAACCGGGCAAATTGTTGGCTTACAAAATGCACTCTTAATCTCAAGAGATGACCAAGGTCAGCGATAATAGTTACGTACCTCCCTCACACGAACAGTTTCCCGCTACACAGGTGACGGAAAACAGGTATTTTTTATGTGGTGTGCAATAAAGTATTTTCTATCTATCTATCTATTTTTTTCTGTTAGCAAGATTGTTTTCAGGTCACTTATCCACGGTCAATACATTCTCAAAACGAAAACAAGAGAACTTTCTTTCACGTATTTCATGGGCCGATAAACAAAATAAAATTATGTTTGGGTCAGAACCATTTGCAAGTAACAAACCTATCTCGAAATCCTGGTTTCTGCGAGTGGGAAGGGTCCCACAAATTTCCCAAGCTATTTTACCCAAATAAAATCCTTGTACGTACGTTCTAGTAGCAACATAACGAAGGTAAGGTACCCTACGTTGTTACGCAGATACCTACTCGAGATCACATCGGTGCGTCGAGTTCACTTCCTTCCTCTTTTAAACTAATTACAAAAACTACGGAATGAAAGCTAAAAGTTGCATGTTTGTTTTGCGTTGAACTTCGTAGGGTAAGTTTGCTACAACTTTGATTACCTTCAGGGTTCAAAAAAACATAAAGCTCTTTACTAAGGGACTCTGAACCAGTTTACCGCAACAGTTATTTGTCTCGGGTCTGGGTGTTTCTATGTATAATATGTATGTATTTACAAACAAAAAGTATATAAGTAGTTTATCAGTCATCTAGTACCCATAACACAAGCTCTGCTTACTTCGGGGCTAGATGATGCTGTGTGAAAAAGTCCAGCATTATTTATTATTATTATTTATTATTCATTGTAAGTAGGTACCTGGCTAGAAGTTAATAAAGAAGAAGAAATTTTTCACTTATCCCAGCAGCCCCTCCGCCTTCTGTTAGTTGAACGGTAAAAATTGTGTAATTGGAAGCTAATTTCAATTTCAATTTCTTCCAAATTACAAATCCATGGTCATGCTAAAATCTGAAGACTTCTGCTCGGCAATATTCATGAGATCGGGAAGGCGGGCGGCCGGTCACGCGGTCGCAGAACAGGCGCCATCAATACAAAGACAATATACGCCAAAGTAAATGAAGCAACTGTCTCTACTAATTCACATTCATGTAAACTTCAACAAACCAATAAGGATCAAAGCAATTCATTCAAAAACAAAAAATAACAAACACGAACACATCAACATCCCCAAGGCACGGTAGCGCATTGAACGAATTTCTCGAGTTGGTACCTAAGCTTACTTTTACAAGCTTCACTCTGTTCGATTGGTTTTCCACTGGAACTAGACTATTTTTTTAGGAAGATGGATCACCTGAAAGAAAGCCTGAACTATGTTTGTTGCTATCTGTTTCTTCATGAAATTAGTCGTGAACTCGCGAAGAAACGGGAGAAGAATTAGGCCACACATAAGTTACGTTAGTCTAGATTTACCAGCTCGGTGGATCTGCTAACTGCGAGTCCAAGTTTAGAGCGAGCTGTCACATTAGGTACAGTGCCACAAACTTATCTGGACCGGCGGCCAAAAGAGGAACTAACGAATTTAACTGTAAAATGTATTTTTCTGCCAACACCAAATGCGATAGCAGCGTCTCTCTCACCTGTCCAGATAAGTTTGTGGCA
This sequence comes from Epirrhoe tristata, assembly GCA_951394285.1. Lineage (NCBI taxonomy): Eukaryota > Metazoa > Arthropoda > Insecta > Lepidoptera > Geometridae > Epirrhoe > Epirrhoe tristata. The sequence continues at coordinate 12,129,800 of OX596142.1, forward strand.
CGTAAGGTCCTTTATCCGGTGCTCCGTCAGGCTCCGCCAGTTCCGCACAATGCGCCGTCAGCCGCCTGAGACGTTGCCGCCGCGCACCGCGTACATCGCCGCTCGCTCCAGGCCCCGTGTCGGCTGCGGCCGCTTCGGGCGCTACATCGTTCGCGTTGTATGAGCGACACGTTACAGCTTTGTGTCGCTTTATTGATGCAGCAGATAATTTGATATGTCGGAATATTCAGCCTATTCGCAATATTTCAATTCATAACAACAAAACATTATTTGTATTTAGCTTTAGCATGACCCACGCTGGCTTTCACCCGAATAATGACAAATATGAGCTGTCTTGTTGCCTACTGTGGCGTTACAACAATAGAAAACGAATTTTAATTAAAAAAAAATATACATATAATTACCGCCACAACACAATAATTATGACGATCAAAAGAAACCCAATGAATACCGTGTCCCCATTGTTTGAAGAGAATGGCTTCGATTATATCGTTTTGGAAGTCTGCCTGCCTGCCGTGATCGCGCCGCGTCGGCGTCGCGTCGGCATCGCGTCGATGGCGCTTATCAAGGTAATGGCTGCTTCGGTCACTTTGGAGTTGGATCATTGATTTCGGACAAAATTTCATTTGAAATAAGTAATCCTTTTCTGAAGGGCCAATAAAAATAACCTTGACTTGCAATAGGTTCTGGGGTCGTTAACATTTCCCGCAACTTAATTATATTAACTGTATCGTAACGTAGGAATGTCGTGCTTTAGCAAAGGCACCACGACAATGGGGGACTACTCGTTAGATCACAGAGAGGAGCGCGACCCACTGACCTGTTTCTCACAATTACCGGCGGTATCTTATCTGGATCTTAGCGGCAACCATCCGCCTACAAATGGAGCGATGCATAAACCATGAGGGCAGGGTTCGGCGCTGTCGCAGCGAGGTACTCGCGCCGTGCCTCACCTGCGATGTGCACTGATTCATATGTACCTATGCCGGCCGGAGTCCCGAGCCAGCGCCGCGCGCCTCGCCGCTCCGTTGGGACTCTACCGACGCACATGCAATCAAAACCAAACGATGTCCTTACGTTTTCACTATTTATTTATCTACAAGTCATAAACGATATTCACACGTTAGGTACAGTAAAATAGTATTCATCATTTATCCGTAGTGAATAAGAACATCATTCTCGTCGGGGAGCCTCTATTCCACAGGCACATAACTGTCGGAACACTGCATACGGCTACATTGTGGTTCTCTCTGTAGCCTGTAGCCGCAATAAATTCACGGACGATGACCGCTCGCCGCTGCGTTGATGAAATGAAAATGTTATATGTACCTACCACAGATGGTTCCACAGCTTCTATGACGAAATATTAGCAGATGGTGCAACATCTACCTAGCACGGTATTGTTTACAGGGGCCGCAGGGGTGCGGGTGGGGTGGGGCGGCGCCTGTCAAACAGCGCCTATTCATTCAACTGATGTATTGTCTGTTTATCCGGCCGCGTATACCTACTGTCCATCTGCAAACAACACAAAAGTACACTCGATTGCGATAGCGAATTGAAAAAGAATCACTTCTTCAAAATCAAAATAACAGACACGCATTTATTTTCACCTACCAACTTATCCAGTTTAGGGATATTAGTACTGATTCCTGAATGAAGGTGAATGAAGGTCTGATGGATCACACAATAGGTACCAGCCAGCGATCTACCAAATTCTTCAAAAAAGCCCGAAGAGAATGGAGAGGAAACAGTTGGTCACAACAGGCGGCGCGGCCGGGTCCGGGGCGCAGAGCTAGTGCGGGAGCTGCATGAGGGCTTAGCTAATTAGGCTGAATGAAAGTGCGTAACCGCGTCGCGTCGCCAAATCAGCTTAGCTGCAATCTCTCTGCACTATTCGCATAGCTCGCTCTATAGGTAAGTACATAAAAGTACGTGAGTGTCGTAGAACCTCCGTGGAACACTCGGTTGGAACGAAGTTTCAACTTTAAAATTTGGCATTTGTCAAATATTAAAATCCTAGTACTAACAGTGTAACAATCTATGGACTGTCTCGCGTCTGCGTACTAAAATATTTTTTAGCCTCCATCCTCGATACCGTCCGACAAGGAACTTCGTTTCAATATCTTAGGTTTTGTATTATAAGAATCTTATAGGTAAGATATAAGATTATAAGAAATAAGATTATAGAGGCAATAATTAATTTGATACAATATTTAATTTCATAGTGGTAACATACATTAATGTTTAGAATGTCCGCCTTTAGCAGGATAAGACAACAACAAGTAGCACGGATGATACAACCGAAGATTCAAAAATTATCAAAAAACATTAGATCGGTTCCTATAAATTTAAGCGAGAAAAAGCAATTGTTGGGTAAGTTTGCAAACTTTACATGTACCTCATTCGAAAAACGTATTTCTAGCGTATTTTAATGTTTTTTAACGTTGCAGAATTGGCCTGCCGGTGTTTTTGTTGGTGCCAATGATTCAAACAGAACCGAAATCACCTATCATCATTACCTTCCTTTGACAGTCGAGTAAAAAGTGATGTGAAGGCCTTACCTGCCTTTTACCCGAGGTAAACGACAACTGTAGGTATTTGAAAGCTCGCTTCTATACTATAGGTTTTCAAATTCAATTAAAGACTTTTCTGTAAACATTACAAAATGAGAACATGAGCGGTTTTAGATACCTACTAATAGTGGAATAAAAAGCTCTTCATACAATATTTCGTTGATGTCGTGTCGGACATGACTGACGGCGACACTTTCATCAGATAAGCGCGTAATCATTAATTCATTACGTTAATTTGTATGAGCTGTTGTGTCCCGCTTTGTGACATCACGATACGTTATCGTGTAAACGCCTCCTCGGAGCCTTCGTGCGCATTCCAATCAGGGATAATAGAGATAATACTTCTTTATTGGAACAGCACATGGACGAGATCAATGCCTTGACACACCAGCGTGGACACTGGACATCGTCATGGTTTTGTACGTAGGTTGTAAAAATTCAACATTTTACAAGCGCCAAGCGAGCGCCAATCTCAAAAAAACACATTTATTTGTAACAGGTCCTTCCTGCTTCTCACCCATTTGGTGCGAATAGAAAACTAATATTTAATTAGGTACCTAATGATGATCATTGGAGGAAGTTACTTTTGAACACAAAACTATATTGTTCCATTGCTATCGTTCCGCCTCCACTTCTCTCATAGAATCGCTTGCAATTGCGATCTGCGATGACTTAGCTGATTAGCTGATTTAGTTGACGGGCGCGCCCGTACAAGATCCGTGCTTCGTCTTCTTGTCGTGTCACTGGTTCCTTCGAACAAGTGAAGTGAAAATATTTGAAGTGCGTTTCAAAGAGGCTTCATCTAGCAAGTCGACCGACGCAGCCGCGTTCGCTGGCAGGCGCGGGAGATCAATCCATATCTCGTATTAGTAGGTACCTATAAGCAACATTAACAAAATGTTTCGCTAAGAACGTAACGTTTGGCACCCCGCGCCGGCCGTCGTGTCGTCGTGCCATCGCAACACACGAGCCTATTGCAGGGGAGCAGGGCTCAAGGTCGCGCGGGGCCCGCGCCGCGTCCGCGTCCTCGTGTAGGTGAGGTGGCCGTGTCCGGGCTCGCGCTGCCAAATGAACCGACATTAAACTTCAATACCAGCGGCGGCCAGCGCAGCGCCGCGCGCCTGCTTGTAAATATTGCGTGATTAGCGTAGCGACCTATATAGCGTAGCGGCCTGCATTTCGACCCGACCCTCTCCTACCCCTCATCTAATCAGCTCGCTCTGTTTATAAGCACTATATCGGTGTGCAGTGCTCGTTCGTAGTACATCAGTAACATCGCCATCATTCTGTAAATATCCCGTAAGTATATGTTATCACTATCAGGCGGCTCACTAATCTATCTTTTTTACTTTATTAAAACGTTTTTTTTTTATTTTGTAAAATAAAAGATTTTTCGATTTTAGGTTAGGGGGAGTCATGTCCCCTATGACCCCCCCCCATGGGACCGCACCTGCATGTTATACCCGAGAATACTTAATCATTTTCTTTATACATAAGTATAATATAAGTAGGTACCTAAACTAACTACTTTTTCACCTCACTAGCTCAAAGAGGGCGCCTTTATCGCGTAAAAAACAGTGAGCAAAACTCTATGCCATAAAAAATAAATGAATTCTAATTTTAAAATTGTATAGATTTAAGTACCTATTTTGTAACTGTGTATATGTGGAGAAAATAAAACTTTATTCTATTCTATTCTATTCTATTCTATTCTAATTTTAAAATTCTATTGCTTACACTATGTGGAAAAGTGATTTGAATTTAGAATGTTGCAAGCAATGAGATGAGAATCGACTAGCATTACCTATTAGGCCAAGATGGTCTGGTTTTTGGACTTTAGTCTGCCACTTGCGGGCAAAAAAAATTGCGGGAATTGGTTTTCCTTACATCTTGTATCTTTTCGCTAATACCTAAGGTGAAAAGCTGTATGTATCATCATCATCATAATCATCATCCGCAGCCCGATTTCACCCACTGCTGGGTATAGGCCTCCCTTCGCTTTTGCCATTCTTCCCGGTCCTGTATGTATCACGAGAGCAAAATAATTTGTTGCTTGTGCTTTTCTAACTTAGAATCCTTCGATTGTTCGGGATTCAAACTCGGCACTCACAACAAAAACTTATTTTGCTCTCTTGTAGTACAGTGTAATGATGAAGTAACGATTGCAAATGCAAAATTATCGCGGAAATGAAAAGTAGGAATCAAAGATCTGCAAATACCAGGAAGTCACCGCGCATCCGGCGCGCGGCGCCGCTGCTGCCCGCTGCTGCCCGCTGCCAGTAGGTAGGTATCTTCTATTTTGCACTGGAGGGAAATTAACTGGAAATTACAATCCTTTATCGAGGATACTTTTCCTGATCGCAATGTTTATTCAGGTAAAATGTTTTTACTTCATCTAGAATAAGAAAATATCAAAGGCATCGGAATACGAGTAGGTACCTAGGTAAGTAAATGAAATAGGGAGTTTTCCGGATATTCAAATAGCTTGCACAGGAACATGGAGCTGGCTCTGATAACGTCTTACCTAATAATAATTGTGATTGTATCCTGCACGTCGGGCACGGCCAGCACCCGCACGTCCAGCACGCCGCAGTCCTTGCCGAACGTTCGCTGCGCCGACACGCGATGTTTCGAACCCGTTGGAACCCGTTCAAGTTTACATTTGTTATTCAGTTGTTATCGTGATGTTTACGAGGGCATTTGTCCATAAACTATCCGATTAATTGGATAGGGCAGAAGCCCCGGTTGTGGCCACCAACCCGATTATTTCGATACTTATTTCGATTCTACAAAAACAAGAATTTACCATGCCTTGCTTATATAAGTACCTTAATATATCTATTTTATTATTAATATTATGATCTAAAATAAATCAGTATATAAAAAAAAAAGAAAACTACTGAATTCTACTGAATTTATTTAATATTTTGATACTTTCCTACCTTAATAAAGCACATTAAGGCTGTAAATGTTGTGCATTTTAGGGGCTATTAAATTCTAGATTATTTTGAAATTATTTGCTAACGTTTTGGTGGCCAGAACTGGCACACACACAAGTTCTTTGCAAACAAGAGGTTGCTTATAATGACATGTGATGAGATTGAGAACCTGCTGCAGGCTACCCCATGCGGCTTAGGTGTGGCATCATGTACACTCGAATCCTGCCTGTCTATTATATGTCTTAGGACGTATCTACCTGTGGTTAGATTAGAGCACTGTAGGTACTCCGTGGTTATAGGTGGTACCTAAGCTAGTTGTTATTAAACTTTTTAGAGTTCCTGCTAAGAAAGTCTATCCAATAATGATTTGTCTGAAAACTACAATAGTGAAGACTTGTGATCCGCGGCTACACCGTCGCGTGTCGGCAGCGCTCGGCGTCCACACAGATTTGTCGGCATCGCCAGCATCGAATGTTGGATTAAGAGTGCTGCTACCTATTAGCTCAGCGAGTGTTGCAAAAAGAAAAGAGTTTACCCAACCCCGTCTACAATTACTTAAATAAATCACTTAACCACCTTCATAACACCTATCTTCACTGTTCCGATAAACGTTGAAGATATAGATACCTACCTACCTACCTAATTTAGCACGATCGCAACTTGGTAGGTAATGCCTCCTCATAACTGATGACAGATTGCAAGCCCAGAGTGCCCAGTCAGAATACCAACAGGTTTATTCACGCTTACTTCTGCATCGCCTAAGAGGTCGTGTCATATTGTATATATAGTCCCATGTTGTCGAGATAGGTAATGTTTGTAAGATCAAGCGGACGGAGAGCGCACGCGGAAGTACCGGGCGCGCTGGTGCAGTGCTGCGTGGTGCGCGGTGCAGGGAGCGGTCGCCGACCCGACGGGACCGGCCTAAATTTATACTCTCTGTATGATGCGCACCCGGCGGCGACACGGCACGCGGGAAATCTCGTAAAACCATTATAGGACTGCTGTGATGTCACTGTAATGTGATTTATTAGATTTAACTAATTAAGTTTTCGGCTGGAGCCAGCAGCGGGACTGGGGACATCCGCGGGGAATAATCACAGCTAATGCATCCCTGTTAATTAGCTGTCGAGAGATTTGCTTCAGGCATCTTATAGGTAGGTACAGGTACTATAAGTACCTGCTGCTATATTTGATCCTGTTAGTGCCTTTCTGTCCATATTGACGTAGAATTGCCGATTGGATCTTTGATCTCCATTCATTAAAATTACCTACTTATCATAGTTACTTACATGCTAGACTAGGTGTAATAGCATTTGGTGGCTGCATAAATGGGCTCAGCCCGCAGCGAGCAGGTCGCACGGGTCGAGCGATGGCGCCGAGTGGGGCCGGAGCCGCCATGACATGTCTAATAGGAATAGTTTTGTAATTGCGACAATTGCCACCATCGGCAGATGCGGCCACAGCTGCTGACGCCATCACACGCCCTGTGCCACGCTATGTGAGGCCAGAACCGGCAAAAAGGCGCGATGTAGAGACTAGGTCTGGTAGAGACTGTCCGAGATTTTTTGAAGAAATCAAAAGAAGACTTGAACCGTGTGGGTTTTTGCACTAGACTATAGTATTTTTCACGAAGGAACGTATCCCTGACACATAGAACTTTTACGTTTTACGCTGTACAATGAACAATTTTGAAATGAATGAAGTCTAGTGATAGTAGGTAGGTATAAAAGATACAACTTAAAAGAAAAAGGATTTTGTCTATTTCCTTTTCTAACAAGAGCCTTGTCACGGAAACGTTCCTATGTGAAAAGGACTACCTACAACAGTGATTTTTTTATGCCTTGTACTTCTGAAGGTAGGTTAGGTGCCCAATTCACCTTGGTTGCTCACTGTTGCGTTCAGATACTGTGGCCAATAAGTAATATACTTAGTAATAGTTACTACCAAGCTATTTTAATTCCATTGATTTTATATTTATCTACCAAAAAGCAGACATGGTCCTTGAAACCGTTCGAGTCACTAAATAATTCGGCGCGGCGCAACCGTTGCGTGGAATCCCTCACCTTTGCCATTCAGCAGCAAGTCGCGCCATGCACCTCCCACCTGAGCAGCCAACAGCTTGGGCCAATTCGCTGACTACTAAGTAGGTAAGTAGGTAGGTAGGTACACTAGGTACCTACTTGCATAATATTGTTGATCTGTGCACGTTTTCCAATTAGGTTACTTATGCGTAGAGTTCCGTCGCGCCTGCGAAGCGCCGGGATCGGTAGGTAGGTGTAGGTAGGTAGGTCTACCCATTTCGACTCTGAGAATTATTTAGCACGCTAAGGGCGCATTGTTTTCTCGGCTGACCTGCTCTTGTTCCACTGAATTAAGACACAACCCTGCTGGTTGTAACGTTCTGACATAATTTCGCTTCGATGATCAAAATTTCGTCATGTTCTCGGTGAAAGTCACTTTACGCCCCGACGCCATGTAATAACCTATACCTACCTACCTAGGCACCTACCTATAGGTAGTACCCCAGACCAGGTAGTAGCTCCTACCTTTAGGTATGTTGGTGGCCGTAGGAGGCTGGTGGTAGTAGTAGTTTATTATATAACAACTTGCGGCTAAGATCAGAACTGTGGAAGCTTAATCCGGCGTGGTAGTGGATTAGAGTGGAATAAAAAGTGGAAACAAATCCCTTAGTGGATTTGATTAGTGGATCAGAGTGGAATAGGGCAAGCGATCGAAGTTGGGTCCTACGTCCTACCTAATAGACTTCTCTTTGGTGTAATCTAGCTTTATTTTGGTGAATAAGTAATTAGGTACCAGAGGTACCTACCTACATAACTAAATCTACTTGAGCTGACATGTCTCCAATTCTAGAAACGTGCAGCTATCATCTGAGCAAACAAAACAATCTTTGATGAGTAACACTTTGAGTCAGCTAGTGATTCATTGAACTCTGATGTGAGCGGTGAGCGGAGCGGAGCGGGGCGCGGCGCAGTCAGTTAGGTAGGTATAAGTAAGTACCTACCTACCTACATTTATTTGGAAGGCGCAGTCCCTACTACCATACTAAGTGATGCATAACCTGTGGTGACCGACGCCGACGCCGTCGCCCACGGAAATAACTGCCTGATCTTGTGAAATGTCTACGTCTGTAACACGCGCCATAGGCTAGCCAGACGTGGAGTGGACACTATAGACATTAGGTACTTACACAAGACATTCTGCATTCACTTTTTAGCTCCATTATTAATTGAACACGGAAAACTACTTAAAAATCAGTGATCTTCAAGTACCTACCTACCTACGTATGATACTTATAACAAAGAGCCGAGGGCCGAGGTGACCAAATAACTCAGGGATAACGGAGCTGAAGGAAGGAGCACTGTGTAATATTGTAGGTAGGTAGGTCTAGGCTACCTAGTCTACCTACGCTGCTTTTATCGCCCCTCAGTCGGACTCGAATAGATCCATTTGGTTTGCATCAGCTGAGCGACTCGGCTGCGACTGGCTGGATTGAGAGCTGCCGATCTTCCTTACTCTATTTACGTTCTAATTTTATGTTCTCTCATTATTATCTGTTCTCTAAGTCATACATAGTAGGTAAGGTAACTTGCTAAGTATGATCATCATCATCATCATCCACAGCCTGACTTCACCCACTGCTGGGTATAGGCCTCCCTAAGCTTGTGCCATCCACCACGATCCTGCGCTAATCTGACCCATTGACGGCCCGCGACGTGTACAATATCGTCTGCCCATCTGGCCGCCGGACGTCCTACGTTCCTGTACCCAGATCTGGGCCACCATTCAGTCAATACTCTACTCCACCTGTCATCACCACGCCTCGCTATGTGTCCCGCCCAGCTCCATTTTAGGTCCATTATCCTATTCCCGACATCCTGGACTTTGGTCTGTTTTCGGATTTCGACATTTGGAACTCGGTCTGTAAGTTTGATGCCGAGCATGGCGCGCTCCATGGCCCTCTGTGCCACCCTCATCCTATACACAGCCTCATGGGTTAGCGTCCATGTTTCGGCACCATATGTCATGGTGGGCAAGACACATTGATTGAACAGGCGGGTTTTCAGACACTGTGGAGTATCAACTGACTTTAAGATGTCGTCAAGCTTGCCGAACGCAGCCCACCCCAGTTGTATCCTTCTTGAGATCTCCTTTTGTTGATGCTCCTTGCCAAAGGATAAAATATGTCCAAGATAGACATACTGATCCACCACCTCTAGCCTCTCGTTTCCCACTGTTACAGTGGGACTTGAAATACTAGAATGGTTTGACAGGACCTTTGTCTTGGACATATTCATTCTCAAGCCTACATTCTTGGAAGCATCATAGAGGTGTTGTAGCATTATTTGAAGATCTTCAAAATTTTCTGCAAACAGTACAAGATCATCGGCAAATCGTAGGTGAGACAAGTTGACACCATTGATGTTAATTCCAAAATTTTCCCATTGAAGCGTTTTTATAACATCTTCAAGAACTGCAGTAAAAAGCTTAGGAGAAATGGTGTCCCCTTGCCTCACTCCCCGCTGGATGGGCACGGGATCCGTAAGTTCGTGAAGCTAAGTATGATGAAATCTACGAAATGTAACGAGGTAAGTACCTACCTACCTACGTAGTACCGTAGTACCTACGAAATAATGAATTCAAAAGTGCGGCTTTTAATGAGTGTTATTTGAGCAGGTTTGGGTTTGATTGATGTCATATTGTAGGTATGTAAGTATTTGTATTGCATTCGCTTTATAGGGGTGTGACAAGTGGCCTATTATACGAACTTAGCTTCGTCTTCATTTGGTTATGGCGTTATGGTATGAAAATGAAAACATCCTTACGCGACGCAGCATTTTCTCCAAAAAGAGGCTTGAATTCAACGACAGATGCACTGTCTGACCAGGTGACCAGGCGACCAGGCGACCAGGCGACCAGGTGACTCTACCACTCATCATCTGAGATGAGGTGACTCTATCATTGTAAGTGGTGGACCGGTGGCTAGTGTGCTGGGAGCTGGCATCACTAATAGAAGTCAACGACAGATGCACTGTCTGACCAGGCGACCAGGCGACCAGGTGACTCTACCACTAATCATCTGAGATGAGGTGACTCTATCATTGTAGGTAAGTGGTGGACCGGTGGCTAGTGTGCTGGGAGCTGGCATCACTAATACAAAGATTTTTAAATGTATCCCAAAAATTAGCACCCATGCGGGATTTGAACCCACGACCTTGCCGATCCGTGGCATCGCTCTGACCAACTGAGCTAACGGGCAACAACCGTTGCCCGTTAGCTCAGTTTGTCAGAGAGGTGGTAGAGAAATCCCGCATGGGTGCAAATTTTTGGGATACATTTAAAAATCTTTAAATATCCCTAAGTGTGCGGTTAACACTATAAAAATAAAATCCTTATCACTAATACAATCGATGCATTTGTAAGACCCGATAGTAAAATAGATCTACCACTTAGGTATTGTCACTAGGATTAGGTAGGTAGGTAGGTAGGTACCTGTCGTGTGTGTGAACAATTTATCCAGAAATCTTGCATTCAAACTCAATCGGGCACACACTCACACTCACACACACACTTTGGCAATGTTTGGTAACACGGAGCTCCCAACCCTTATCCTTTATTCTCTCAAAAATAAAATCCCAGTTCTTATATTTATCCAAATCGAACCCGTGACATGTAAAAACATTGTTTCCTAACTAAAGCCATTTATTGTACGTCGAGAAAACTCAATTGTTGTAGGTAGGTAAGTACTATCTAAGATATAGGTACCTATACCTACAGGATATCCTAGATAGACAGTTCCTATTTTTCCTTTGCAAGTTTTGCAACTCTTGCAAATTTTTTATTTCGCGCACATTTATAGCTCACTAGGCACTAATTTTTCCTCATTCTAAAATCTCTCTAGGAGACACTTTCCAGCTAGGGTAACGCACACGATCTAGAAAGCCATTGACTTGCCTGTGGCTCTGCTAATAGGTAATAATACATATTAATAAACGTGGTGTAAAATTACGCCGGGTGTAACTTAGGAGTAAGTAACCATACAATTTATGGAGTTGAAACCTGGCGTAACTTTTAACCCCTTTTGTGACGTGAATTTGACTTACGTATTTTGAGACGCAGGGCAGGTCTCACGGACCGGCTTTTTCAAGCTAAGATTTTCCTAAAAGCATTTTTCTATGGTATTTTTATTCGATTAAAAAAAAACATGTTGTTGTTGGTTATTTAAAAAAAACATGTTTTGTTTAACAATACAACAATGATAAATATTAGTGATGGGCCGAATGTGGTTTTAACCGAATACGAACTTCGGCCGAACATTCGGTGAAAATGAAAAGTTCGGCCGAACTTCGGCCGAAGTTCGGTAGGTACCTAGTTTCATTGTATTTTCTCGAAAGAAATACGTCAAATCTTGTTTACGCGATCGTTGAAGTTTTCTAGAGTAGATGGAGTGTGGTGCTTGTACTGCTTTTCGCTGTGTGACAATTATGGATGATTGGGTTGTCGTTACAACTACTTATTTTCAATTCTACGACTGTTCAGAAGGTACGTGTACGTACCTACGACGCATTTCACTATTTTAATTGGCATAAATCGATAACACACACGGTTAACACTGTAAAACCGTCCGATTTAACGTTTTATAGTGTTAACTGTGTGTGTGTGACTTTAGTTGATCGAGTGAGCGAAGCGTATCAGTTTCGAGATTGGCCAAAAAAATCCTTTTGTCTGTCATTCAGGTCGCATTTTTTAACCGATTTTGATGTAAAGAATGTCGTCGTCTCCATACAAACTGTGACCTGGCTCAAAAATTATCGTTTCCAGAATTGATCTACTTGCTTACGCAATTCGCAATTTCTTATTATCAAATCAAGAAAAATAATAATAACTATTTATTTACCCCTAAAATGTACTGAACTTGGTATATTTTTTATCTATGGAAAATTTGAGGTCCGATCTTGCCGTCCTTCTTTGAACATAAGTTGCGTAAGAAGTATAGTAAGATTTATATTTACTTTTGTCGATCGTGATGTTTGACTGGGGTGAAATGAGAGGGAAACGGGGGACTTCACAGTCTTCTCCGCTTTCAAGAGGCAAACCAGTGGACACCAGATTCTACCTATTTGGACCAAGGGAACGCGCGTAGTCTATTGAGAAAACTAAAACGTACTTAAACGTCAAAAAAAGTCTACCTTAACTTTTGAAAAATTCAAGCACCCGATATACAAATTAAATTCGGACTTTTTTTTGGATGGGGAGGTCTTCTGTTCTCACAGAATCACTAGTTTTATAGTGTTCTGTTTTTTTTCTCACACTTAGGGATCATTGAGCTGTCACACACAATGAAAAGCTGTTTATATAATGGTTGAAACTTTGTAGGAGTACTTATACTTAATGCACTTAATGTACTCCTACAAAGTTTCAACCATCACGTCGATTGCACATTTGCTCAGTTGGTAGAGTGTCACTGGTTTAGTTTTATTATTTAGTCAAGCAGTTGTGTATTTGGAACGAAGTTCCTTTACAGACGGTATCGAAGAAAAACAGCTGGAAGAAAAATTGCGTTCCATTTTACCGTCACGACCGCCACGTCACGAAATCGTCACAGTGCGAAGCGCGCAGCCGCGAACAGTCCATAGATTGTTACATTGTTAATACGGAAGTGCGTTTGAATTGATTTTGTAAGTTTCAGTATAGAAAAGTACTCTTTGCTTCGTTTGCTTTGGACGACCTCTGTGGCGCAGTGGGCGAAGGTCCGCCTGCGACGCAGAAGGTTGCGGGTTCGATCCCCGCCGCGGGACAAATATTTGTATGACATACAGATTTGTCTCGGGTCTGGGTGTTTCTATGTATAATATGTATGTATTTACAAACAAAAAGTATATAAGTAGTATATCAGTTATCTGGTTCCCATAGTACAAGCTTTGCTTAGTTTGGGGCTAGATGATGCTGTGTGAAAATGTCCAGCATTATTTATTTATTTATTTATTCCAACCGAGTGTTTCACGACACTCACGTACTTTTGATTACTATATTTTGTAGTACCGAACTTCGGTAGTTTGAACCGAATTTCGGCCGAATGCCGAACTTCGGTTCAAGCTGCCGAAGTTCGGTTTAACCGAATGTGAAACGAACTTCGGCCCATCCCTAATAAATATCATTATTAGGTACGTCTCCATAATATTTTTTACACTTAGGCACTACATAAAGCACTAGAAATAATGACGTTTGTTCTAAACTAAGATTTTTCAAAATATATTCAGCCTCTGTCAACCATAGGTGTTCTGTCCTTCCAGCTGATCTGTCGGATCCTGCGTCGTCTGTCGCGCGCGGCGCGACTGGCGAGTAGCGCGACACCGCAGCACCGTTGCATTCCAGAAATATAACCGGTCCCCGCTCCCCGCCGCGCCCCGCCCCCGTCCCCGGTGCCCTCGGCCGCCGCGCACCTCCATCCTTGTGAAATTTCGTCAGTTTGCAGTAAGTAGGTACTTACCTACTTAACGTATGCCGGCCCAGATATAATAATTAATAAAATAGAAAATAGTAGGGACTAAGTATGTGCTATAATTATTATTTTTCACATAGTTATAATTTTCAATCCGAAGGTTGTGGGTTGGAATCCCGGCCGTGCATCAATGGATTTTGCGTTTCGTAAAATTTATATGTGCTTTAACACGTGCTCTAAACGGTGAAGGAAATCATTGATGTTTGGACATACCTCTGACTACCCCCCTTAGACATCTTCAAAGGATCTGGAATAAGTAACATAAAAAGATCTGAGAGAATGTCTACCGCACCTTGGGGATACAGTCGTGAACCTGTCTGTGTAGTTATATTAAGATGAATAAATATTAGCAGAAAATATTTAATGACACTTGACACTGGTATCACTTGAGTAACATGGGAGTAAATTGGTCCAATCACAGACTAGATCAGAGGGAATGATTATGACAGTGACATTATTATGACATTTCTTTGTTTACAAAAAGTGAGAGTGGCGAGTGGTCGCAGAGCTCGCCGAGTGCGCGTGTTCAGATCTACCGAGTGAGTGAGCGAGACAGTACGGAGAAGCGGGGGGCGGGTACTCGCCGACCACTCGGCCGAGTAAATAGAGAGGGGTCCGAGTGACTCTCTCGGCTTGTTGCTCGGCCGAGTGGTTGGCGGTACTCGCTTATGGGTTTACATTTACCGAGCTTTTGGCCGAGGGCACTGTCTCGCTACTCTACTCGGTCAACGTAATAGGGCTAGCATGCACGCGAGGACAGATGGCAGGCGCGGCGCAGGACACCGAGGAAGCGGGTAAAAACAAAAGTTCATAAACTCAAGTTTTACTTCCCGGCGGAGGGTCGTAAGTCATCTGTTCCCGCAGTTATTTTAGTAGGCTTTTTAATTACACAGCTCTTTGTCCGTATACAAGTTACTTACCACCCTCCCTCCCCCCTCCCGCTTACCATACCACTCCCGCCCCCGCATTGAACGACTCGACTGTTTACTTTACTTCATTGTAGGTAAGTAGGTACCTGTACAGACCTACTACGTTAGGCGGTAGGTATTCTGTATTTATCTACATCTACATCTACACTAATATTATAAAGAGGAAACATTTGTTTGTTTGTTTGAATTGAATAGGCTCCGAAACTACTGGACCGATTTGAAAAATTCTTTCACCATTAGAATCCTACATTATCTGTGATGAACATAGGCTATAAATTATTTTCAAAAAAATTAGAGATCCTTGAATAAAATTGCAATAATGTAACCAAAGGTGTAAAAATTTTGAACATAAAATTCTTCATACCGCGTGCGCTGCGAAAACTATTGATGATAGAACAAACAAATGTTCCACAATATTAAAGAACGTATCAATATCTACAAAAAAGTCAGCGATAGCATATGTCCAACTTTTGTGGTTGTGTCAGAATAACAACTTTTATAATTTAAAAAGTGAATAAAAATGCCGACCAAAAGCAGACCACGTTATTCTTATTTTGGTATTTATTCTTATCCAAATAAATTCATTTGCAGTAAAGGCTGTTTCAGTACCCGTCGATTACTTTTTGAATGATTGAAATCGGACATTTTATTCAAAAGTTATCATGAGTTTAAAAATGTAAGATACATCGCGACCACAGAATGAATATCAGTTAGTACGGTAGGACAAGTGTCTGGGATTTTTAACACAGGTAACGGGATATTAACCATGATTAATACCATAGATACTATTGATCATGGCGTATGCAACTGCGCCGAAATATCGGGAAATATGTAGGTAAGGTCTAAGGTAGGTAAGGGAGTATTGGGCAGTAGGGAGGTTTGGACACCCCCGTCTCATGTCGGCCATAAACCATCATGCCTATCGTCAAATCGGAATTTGATCAGTTAGAATTGACCATGTATGGATTGGCATGACTAATGGTGGATTGGCATGATGGTGTATGGCCGGCATAACACGGGGATTCGCTAGTGGTGTCCAAACCTGCCTTACTGCCCAATACTCCCTTACCTACCTTAGACCTTACCTACATATTAACCTCTAAACTTTAAAGGATCATACATCCCGCTCCGGGATCGCCATGTTGTTGTTAAATTTTTGTTAAATACCTATAATAAACCCGTGCGAAGCCGGGGCGGACAGCTAGTTTATTTTTATTTTACTTATTAAGGATACCCAACACGGGTGTACACCTTACATACAGTCTAGTGTTCCCATAATTATAGGGTACTAGCTGCGCTCCCGCGGTGTGAGTGTGACCCGCGGTCCCTCGGGATTTTTTAATATTTTCGGGATAAAAAGTAGCCTATGTCCTTCCCTGGTATACAACCTTTAACTAAGTATGCCAAATTTCAGCTTAATCTGTTCAGCGGTTTGGGCGTGAAAGCGTAACAAACAGACAGACAGACAGACAGAGTTACTTTCACATTTATAATATTAGTATGGATCACAAATTCACAACATGCGTAAAAGAGGGCACAACAACTTATTTCTAGATAGGTTTTCTTAAGTAGTGCGAGTAAGTATAACAAAGATAAAAATATAGGTAACTAAATATACAATAATTAAAAGGTAGTCAGAGCGTCAGAGGTGGTCGTATAATGCGAGCCAAATATTTGTACCTATCTACTTAGGTAAGTATGGTCATACTTGTGGAGTACAGTTTATAGACATAGACATAGACATAGACATAGACATAGACATAGACATTTATTTATTTGCCACTCAAGCACACACAAAATACAGTAACAAAATGAAAACAAAAAAAAAAAAGAGAATACACGTAAAAAACAAAAAGCCTGTCATGTATGTGTGCTACAGCAGCAAAAGGGCTTCGACTCAGCATAATTTATGTCAGGATCTAATTAGTACTTAACAAGTAGGTAGGTACTTTAGGTGGGTAGTTATAGATGCCAGAAGATGCCGATTTCTCAAAGCTAGGTAGGTACAAACAGCAGCGTTGATTTTTTTTTACTCTGCGATTCCGGTTTCCTATAAGTAAACATGTCGTTATCAGAGTCCGGACGGGCGCCGGGCGCGGGGCGCGCCGTGTGGTGTGAGCCGTCGTCCTCGGTTGGTGTTGGTAGCGATGACCCTTTATCTGCGGGTAATGCACTAAATTCAAATCTTACGATGTTTGCCTTCCACTCCACTCGAGCAGGGTAGGTAGGTAGGTAGGTATCTAATCGCCGCCTAATCGCCCGCTTGCTGCCTCGGCGGCCTAATTGTACGTATGTTTGATTATGATTAAGTAGGTAGGTAGGTGTTTGCTCTATCTACCGCTTTATTTATATAAGTAAGTTAAGTAGATACCTACTAGGTAGAGTACATACCTTAACAAGTAGGAATAGGAACCTACCTACCTAACTTCCGCTAATAAATAAACGAAACAGTTCTGTTCCTATACCACTCACCATGACGTCATGCTATGCTACCTAGGTAAGGTACCTGTAAGTACTTACCTACATTATCTAAATCAAAGCCTAGTCCTAGTCAGACCTTGCTGATTCATAAAGGGGCCAGTACCTACACAATGGCGTACGCTGGCCCACCTCAGGTGCTCTCTATTGTGTACAGGGGGTAATGGTATATAGTGGCGGACAATTTGTCAATCGTGGCACGCAATCGGGATGTTGTCGGTTTTTTGGCCACACTTCAAAGGGATCGTGCCGTAGCGTGGCCTGTGGTGTTTAAGCGGCCGGTACACAATGGTATGTGATGGGCAATGCTTTGCAATGCACAACTGTAGGCCACGATCACTTGGTGTTCACACAATGGCGCATGGCTCATTGCTGCCTGGCGATGGACGCGAGAGAAAAGTGTGGCCGTGACTCGGTAGGTGAAGTAGGTAGGTAGGTATCTACTTACCTACGTAACCTAGATAGGCCTAGTTACCTAGGATACCGACCTAATTATCTACTCTATGGTGTCCATGGTGCGATAGCTTGGTGCAGCAGAGGTCAGCGTCTCAAGTGACGTTAATTGAAATCATTTAACGCGTAGAATGCAGATTAGATTATTTTGCTGGTGCTATCTCTACTCTAGACCTATATAGTCTGGATGACGAGGCCGCGGAGTCCATACCGAGCGGGTTCGGCCTCGCTCCGAACCCGCTCGGTATGAAAGGTGGGAACGGGTTGTTGGCAACATCAGCCCCGCACCGCCTGCCCCACTAGGGGGCGACTGGTATCTCCTGCCCAACAGAGGACTTACTTTTCGGGTCTGCGGGCGGTCGGAGTGAGGGCTCTGGCTGCCCATCATGTAGATCCTAGGAGGGCGATGACACTGTTAAGCAGGTATCGTCGTGAGCTTCGCGCACGTAGACTAACAGCCGCATGTGTGGGTGCTGGGCGTGGCTGTGGCCGCCATTACCGGGATTGTGCTCAAGGCAAAATACGACAGGGGTACCGGTGCGTTCCGTAGGAGATCCCCTCGTTATTTATTTATTTACTTATGGAAAACTAACAGCACATAAAAACATAATAAACAAGAGAGTTGTTAGTAACAGAAGGCTAATAATTAGTTTTCACAGTTAGAACTAGGCAAATATTGAGCACAAAGAAAAGTTGGTGCAAGCTAGCCAACAACAAAATAATAAAAAAGAAAAATATTTGTTTTACAGCACACAATCCTTCTAACGAGGGTTAAGAACTAGGACAACAACTTAATTTAAAATTTAAATATCAACCTAAGTAACATACCACAAAACTGGGAAGTCATCAAGCGCCTTATTCATGTAATGCTACAGTTGAATATGTCAACTATGCTAGCATAATCATTATTGTAGCTATCGCACACACGCCAAAGATAATAACTGCAATGGTAACTAGTAGATGCTATTTCAAAACTGAAAGTAGGAATATCGGCAATCAAGTGATATCGGCAATCTCGCGACGAATAGCTAAGGAAGGAGATGATATTTCCTACATGCTGTCTCATAGCCATGTAGATCATTTCTCGCGCGATAGTTCAAATTATATTCTTATTTTTCTCTTTAGTGTGTAGAAGGTTCTTCTGTTTGTGTTCTGTGAAGTCGGTTCAATTTTTTTTTTTCAAAAATTTTTATTTTTCTCTTTTTAGTGTAAGTAAATAAATACCTACTGTGTAAATAAAAGTGTATGTGTAAATAATATAGTAAGCTACGAGTACATTAAGACTTTGCTTATCGTAGCTTAAGTAGGAAAGGATAAGAGAAGTCATGGGCAGACCTACTAAAGGACACACCGGAGTTCAGCAAGGGGGAAAACTATCAATCCATAAGGAAAAGAAAATATTTTGGACTACCTCGGGTGTAATACCCTTTCAAACTATTTAATGTTTGACTCAGATTGTGAGTCAGGGTGTGTTGTGTAGTGAGAATGAGGTTTTTTGAATGTTACGGGAAAACTATCATCCCTCAGAAAAAAAAATATATGGCGCCACCTCGAGTCTTTCTAACAAAAAAAAATTTTGGAAATCGGTCCACAATTTTCTTAAGTTCAGTGATTGTTTTAGTTTTACGGGAAAACTATTAATCCCTCAGGAAAAAAAAATATATGGCGCCACCTTGAGAGTATACCTCTTTCTAACAAAAAAAAATTTTGGAAATCGGGGCACAATTTTCTTAAAGTTCAGTGATTGTTTTAGTTTTACGGGAAAACTATTAATCCCTCAGGAATAAAATTTATATGGGACCACAATGAGAGTATAACCTTTCAAACAAAAAAAATTTTGGAAATCGGTCCACAACTCACGGAAATATCGGTGAACATACATAAAAAAAAAAAAACATACATACAGCCAAACACATAACCTCCTCCTTATTTCGAAGTCGGTTAATAAAAATTTGTATTAGCTCAATTGGATGTTCGTAAACAGCATAACGGAGGTTCCAATCCAAATCTGGCATGCATATTCCAGATTGCTTCTAAAAAAAGTATTAAATTTATATTTTCAGTGTTTTGATGTTAGAGAAATCCTTTGAAGTCCTAAACATAAAACCTAGGGCTCTATATGCTGTTGAGACTATAGAATTAATGTTTATCGAACAATAGCTTGCTCATGATCATGATTAACGCAACGCCTAAATTACGTACAGAAGACTCGCTAGCGTAAGTATGTCCCTTAAGGGTATATTTAAAATTAAGAATTTCAGTTTTACGGGTAAAAATAATACAAGAGCAAGAGCAATTTAAGTGGGTTTAAGTCAAGCTTATTGCGCACGCAATAGTCATCACGGCGATGCAGATAATCCTGAAGTAATAGAACATCCTCAATGCTTCCTTAAAAATGTTCATGTCATCTGCAAAAATTCAAAGATTTGAGTTCAGAACATTTGTGTACCTATGTCAAATAAAAAGATAATGAATAGTAAAGGACCCAAAAGGGAACCTTGGGGTACTCCACTGGGAACCTGAATCCAGCTTGACATATTGTTGCTGACCACGACAGCCTGGGATCGATTGGTAATGTAGGAACTGAACCAATGAAGTAAGTCGCATAGAATTCCAGAAAGTTGTAGTTTATCTATCAAAGTCTTTACTATAATCGGTATAGATTATGTCCACCGGTAGACCATTATCCATGCCAATTGTTATGTACTTAGTCATTGAGCATAGAGTTATGCATAAAGGCTGGCCATCGGGTAGTTTTTAGTGGGTCGTCGAGTGTTCGACAACCCCACACACCCCAATTACGTTCCCTCGAAGTAATTGGACGTCTGTGAGCAGATTTTCTAGCTGCAAAAAAAAAAAAAAAAACAAGGTACCTTTTAGAAAACAGGCTGAATCGAGAATTCTAGGGCACAGAGCCTTCCACGCACAGCCTGCGAAATGAGCGAGTTTCTTTAAAGCTGCGTGTGCAAGGCAAGGATGGCGAGACGCGCCCGGACCCGGCGGACCCGGCCACTCGCCCGCCACGGCGGCGCGAATGCAGTCCGGCTCGACCGGCGCGCCCGCCCCCCCCCTCGTACCGCCGCGCCAGGCCAGGCCAGCCAGTCAGCCCGCAACCACGGCGATAGATGCATGTACCGCTACTCGCGAGCATTAACGTTTCCGCACCTCTGCGCGATTCTCCTTTCGCGAGTCACTTTCGGATCATTGTGCTCGGAAACTTCGAAAAGGTGTTGTGAATTGAAATAGAAGTGTGCAGTTATGTGAACGGATCAAAATATTGTGCAATTTAAGCCGGTTTAAAGCTCGTGAGCCAGGCCGGT
Organism: Epirrhoe tristata; assembly: GCA_951394285.1. Taxonomy (NCBI): domain Eukaryota; kingdom Metazoa; phylum Arthropoda; class Insecta; order Lepidoptera; family Geometridae; genus Epirrhoe; species Epirrhoe tristata. The sequence continues at coordinate 12,151,013 of OX596142.1, forward strand.
TCCGTGTGCCGTCGATTGAGCCTGTGTGCCTTCGGCTCGCTTAGTGCTTTCTAAACGAAACGAGTCTCAGCCGAGACGACCGACCGACCGACCGACCGACCGACCGGGTACCTAACTGCATGCTCTCTGTGTAGCATGAATCACTAGGAAATATTGCGACAGGTGAGAGGCTGAACTTTAACGAGTCTAAGTCTAAGTAACACTTTTCTAATCACACGAAAATGCGTGAATTGATAAAAATATTTTGACAACGTAGATGATCGGTATAGGTACTTAACTACTTACCTAGTAACATTATGAGGTCGAAGCCGTTCACCCTTGTCCGTAAGTAGAGTACCTACGTACCTAGTGTACCTACCTACTGTAGGCACTGTAGGTAGGTACGAAGTGCCTACAAGAAATTAAATGACTTTGATAGAATGCTGGCTTTACTAACCCACGGCTCTCTGTATTCTGTGCCCATGGGTAGCTACCTTCCTATACTTACCTAAAACCTACGCACACAATCCATTCAGAAATATCGTAGTCATGACATGAGCACCACTTTATGCGCAGACGACACGACACGTCGCGCGCGTGTCAGCAAACCGCGGCGGCCGGCGGAGTCCGCCTACTACTAATTAAAGATGTCTAGCTAGAGTGTTGATTAGAAGACAAGACAGGACATCTCATTAATTTTTTTCTTGTCTCTTCTTGGCCTATGTATGTAAGTTACTTTTGCAGGTTGCCTGTTTTTTAACTGTTTGTAATTTTGAAACTTTTTAAGACTTCAAAATAAGGAGAAGTTAGGTACTCAATTCGTTTCTATGTTTTTTTTGTATGTTGTTACGCGATTGTTCCGCCAATTGTGGACCGATTTTTAAAATTTTGTTTGTTTGAAAAGATATACTCCCGAGGTGGTCCCATATAAATTTTATTCCTGAGGAATTGATAGTTTCACCGTAAAACAAAATAAACCTCACTTTCACTTGATGCCCTGAGCCACACTGCGCCAACATTAAAGTCGATTTTCTTACGATAGTGTCGTTCTGTATTCTGTCTGTGCCAGTGTTATCGCTCACACCTCACACCAAAGCATGATTTGTATCCGGTCAAGAGTCGTGGCCGCTTGTAGTCGGACTCTTTCACTTGTTCCTCAAGGACAGCGCCAAATCGAGGCGAGCAGCGCGGCTCTCCTGGCCCTAGGCACCCCTAGGGGCAGTAGGTTAGGTACTCTAAGTACCTACTTACAATTACAACTTGCATTTGCAAATATTTGTTCAAGGCTGTCGCATAGTTAAGTTACGAAACACAATGAGCTATAATATCCACCATAGCTCCTACACGTAAATAACTACCTACTTAATGCCGTTTTATCGATCTAATAGACAAGAACAGCAGGCTGTAGTAAATACTCTTCTTTAAAAATCGTCAAAAGCTCCAACGCAAAGCACTGCATAACCTGCATAACAAAGGTCGGCACGCACACAGGCTCGCTCGTCCCCCGCCCCCCGCCCTCGCCCCGCGTATAGTCGCGCGGGGCGTGCGTCGCGGCGCGTCGGTCGGTCGGTCGTCGCGGTGTGTTTGTAAACAGAGCCTCGTGTGTGCGTGCGCGCAGCTGCCGCATGCTTTGCCGATAGAGCGCCCCCCCCCCCACGCCGCGTCGCTTTCCCCACCCGCCCCGATGTCTTCCGTCTGGCTGTTCCCGTGTTGCGGTGAATTTTGATGTTAGATGTTGAACACACCATCGGCATTGTAAATGCAGTTTACAATTTGACATGTAAAGTTTTTACCATTATCTACACTAATATTATAAAGAGGAAACATTTGTTTGTTTGTTTGTTTGTTTGAATTGAATAGGCTCCGAAACTACTGGACCGATTTGAAAAATTCTTTCACCATTAGAATCCTACATTATCTCTGATGAACATAGGCTATAAATTATTTTCAAAAAAAATAGAGATCCTTATGAAAATTGCAATAGTGTGGTGTTACCAAAGGTGTAAAAATTTTGAACATAAAATTCTTCATATCGCGTGCGCTGCGAAAACTATTGATGATAGAACAAACAAATGTTCTACAATATTAAAGAACGTATCAATATCTACAAAAAAGTCAGCGATAGCATATGTCCAACTATTGTGGTTGTGTCACAATAGTTGGACATAACAACTTTTATAATTTAAAAAATGAATAAAAATGCCGACCAAAAGCAGACCACGTTATTCTTATTTTGGTATTTATTATTTCTTATCCAAATAAATTCCTTCGTAGTAAAGGCTGTTTCAGTACCCGTCGATTACTTTTTGAATGATTGAAATCGGACATTTTATTCAAAAGTTATCATGAGTTTAAAAAGGTAAGATACATCGCGACCACAGAATAAATATCAGTTAGTACGGTAGGACAAGTGTCTGGGATTTTTAACACAGGTAACGGGATATTAACCATGATTAATACCATAGATAGGTAGGTACTATTGATCATGGCGTATGCAACTGCGCCGAAATATCTGGAAACTCAAAAAACATTAAATCATGGTAATATCCCGTTAACTGTGTTAAAAATGTTGAAAACCATGATAGTTTAAAAAGTGTCTGGGAACTATGGAATGAATGGAAGGGAGTGGTAATATATCAATGAAATATATATGGGAGGTAGGGGAGCATTGGGCAGTAGGGAGGTTTGGACACCCCCGTGTCATGTCGGCCATAAACCATCATGCCTATCGCCAAATCGGAATTTGATCAGTTAGAATTGACCATGTATGGGGGTGGATTGGCATGACTAATGGTGGATTGGCATGATGGTGTATGGCCGGCATAACACGGGGATTTGCCGGTGGTGTCCAAACCTGCCTTACTGCCCAATACTCCCTTACCTACCTTAGACCTTACCTACATATTAACCTCTAAACTTTAAAGGATTATACCGGGCCGCCATGTTGTTATTAAATTTTTGTTAAATACCTATAATAAACCCGTGCGAAGCCGGGGCGGACAGCTAGTAAAAGATAAAAAAGCTAAATAAAGCACGCCTGCAAGCGAACCCAACTCACTCTAAAATTGGTTGAGTAAACTTGAGTAAGTCAATCAAAGAGGTGAATAACCCAAACAAGACACTGCACCGCTTGACTACGGACCTAACAAAGTAGGTACACGTCTGAAAAACACCAAATCACCCGAGTGTTTTTAGAGCTTCAAGAAAATCTGTTCAGCTATCAGAGTTTTTTTACACTTTGTTTATTGTTGTCTCAGAGAAGATTGTTGTCATGCAAGGACGATTTTTCTAAAGAACTCGTCCAAGCAAAGAAAATTAAATTCAACACGAACGTTAAGTTTAACACTCAATCAGTTTCATAGATTGTTTTCAAATGATGTGTAGCCAGCTGATCCCCGCGGGTTCACCTGCCCTCGACAGTTGCTCCAATAAACACGAGTTGTTCCAATTCTAGTCATGAATTACAAAAATATTTTCACGAATGTTGTGTTCGTTAGCCATGATTTGAGTGGGACTGGGACCCAAATATATAGTAAGTACGAGTAGTAGGTACTTATATTTATTTTAGTTCCACAAACTTTTTCGTTTAAAAATAGGTGACTGATACGAGTAAGAGTGTCCCACTAATATAATAAAGCTGTAAATTCTAAATGAATGTGCCTATATTGACGACCTCTGTAGCGCAGTGGGCGAAGGTCCGCCTGCGACGCAAAGGTTGCGGGTTCGATCCCCGCCGCGGGACAAATGTTTGTATGACCTACAGATATTTGTCTCGGGTCTGGGTGTTTCTATGTATAATATGTATGTATTTACAAACAAAAAGTATATAGTAGTTTATCAGTTATCTGGTTCCCATAGTACAAGCTTTGCTTAGTTTGGGGCTAGATGATGCTGTGTGAAATGTCCAGCATTATTTTAATTTTTTTTTTTTTATACAATTTCGTGGTCCATTAATATCAAAATACGAATCGCACTACCAAGAGAATAAACCATGTCTCAACCTGTATTTGCAACGTTACCCCTGATTTGTTTATGAAGAGTAATTTTGTGGAAAATGAGAGATATACGAAATCGGAGTATACTAAAACCAGTTATCAGAGAATCTACGCACTATGTTTTGTCACGGGCAACGCTCTCCAGCTTGCATCCAGTGTCCGTGAGGTGAAACCCCACGAGCCAGGAACGGAGAGCGAGGGGTGCGGGTAGCGCGGGTAAATAGCGCGTACCCATGGAAAATTGTATTCCTTGGTCCGATTCACTCCAAACTTGGTCAGTCTTATTACAAAAAATATGAAAAGAGTTTAGCGAAGCACTGGCTAAAAAATTGTCCCTAGAAAAACGATCTTTAAATACCCATACATAGAACGCTTTTTTGTGGTAACAGTTTTGTTTTGACATGTGTCAACATTGTATTCAACTAAGGTTTAACTTTTTTGTAATAAGGCCAGGTATGTGCTTAAAATCGGTAGGGGTTTGCTTCCTGATTATTTATCTTCCACTTTTATCACCCGGAACAGCCTAGTTTTCTGAGTAAACAAACAAAACGGTATAACAACATGATGATGATGATGACGTCCTAGCCGCTTTCGGCCACGGCGACTGATTTATTCTGGACAGGCATGACAGACAGACTCTGTATGTTAAGGCGTCGTTGATCTGCCCTTTGGTGCGCTCTTTCGTGACTTGAGTACCCTATTTTATTGGAGAAGGTACGTGCGCACTTGGGGCATGTAAGTACCCCGCTAATGTAAAGTTACATTATAATAACATACTCTGAAAGTAGCTACCTATGGAATAAAGCTAAGGTACAACAAGAGCAAGTCGGTTCTGGCACTCGCCGGCCGCTACCGCGGCACGTACCTAATTTATTTTATCGCATTCACTCACATATTATACTAACGGTCTTATATTTAGACTGTAGATAGACAAGTAAAAAAAATTGTGGTACTCCGGGAGTGCCGACACAAGTGAAAACTTGAACAATTACGTACATTATGCACAATGAATTTTATCCCTCCAAAGTTGCTGCGCAGAACCCATTTATGATGAATGACCCACAAAGATGAAGACAGCGGTTATCAGACAGGCAACAAGCCATGACAGAGGCTTTACACCCCGGCCTAGAAACTGTCACCTGAGTTGCGTACAGACTCACATGAACTTACTTTTTTATTTTTATTTTAAGACTAGCGGAACGCCCGCGACTTCGTTCACGTGGTACATATCAACATAGCCCTTATCACTTGAGTAGGTAAGCTTAAGCTTTTCATCACATTGACTAAACTGAGTGACTGTGACTGCAAGTTCAACTTTGATGACTGAGTCTGAGACCGAGTCTCACTCTAAATCTGACCCTCAAACTAACCCTTATCTCGCTCTCACTCTTAATGTGACTCACAATCTCACTCTCACATTTTAATCTGACGCCCCCATAAACTCACAAATCCACAAATCCATCAATCCCACTACCATTCTCACTCCATCCACAAATCCATAAATGAATTAACCCCACTTCCAATCTCACTCCCACTTAAGAAATTCCACACATACTTAATCACCGCCAACACCCTGTTTCAGGAATTATTTACAGCCCTCCCTTTCATCCCACCCCCTAAATACAAAAGTTCACCCCACCCCTACGAAATCCTAAAATGCAGCAGAAGAAGAATGTACCCTCCAAGTTTCAAGTTTTTAGGACTTATGGTTCTCATAGCAACTGTTACTCCCTCTTTCACCCCCTTTATAGTGGAGTTTATAAAAAAATATATAAAAATGTTACTCAGTACACACTCATAGCGAGTTTCAAGCGAATCGGACCACGCATTCAAAAAACCCCATACAAACATTAACACCCCCTTCAAGGGATAGTTTTGAAATTTTTTTTAATGCATACATTTTGTAATTACACTAATTAATACTCATACCGAGTTTCAAGCGAATCGGACAACGCATTCAATAAACCCCATACAAACATCAACACCCCCTTCTAGGGGTAGCTTTTTGAATGCAGACTTTCATTAAAACTGTTGAACTATCATAATTCTAAATTTCATGTCTCTTAAGTGCTAGGAATATGATTTTATTATTTTTTCCCATTATTTCCCCGCTTTTTCCCACTTATCCCACATTATCCCATTTCCCCAAACTTTATCCCACATCATTCCATTTTTCTCGCTTGATCCCGTTTTTTCCTGCTTTTTCCCCGCTTTATCCCGAATTATCCCGCTTTATCCCACATTATCTCGTTTTTTCTCGCTTTATCCCGGTTTATCCCACCTTTGCCCCACTTTATCCTGTTTTATCCCAGTTTATCCCACTTTGTCCCCACATTATCCCGCTTTTCCCCCGCTTTATCCCGGTTTATCCCACCTTTTCCCCACTTTATCCTGCTTTATCCCACTTTATCCCACTTTGTCCCCACTTTATCCCGCATTATCCTGCTTTTCCCCAGTTTATCCCGCTTTTCCCCAGTTTATCCTGCTTTATCCCGGTTTATCCCACTTTTTCCCCACTTTATCCTGCTTTTCCCCAGTTTATCCCGCTTTCCCCCAGCTTTATCCCGCTTTTTCCCGGTTTATCCCCCTTTTCTCCCGCTTTTTCTTGGTTTATCCCGCTTTTTCCCCGCTTTATCCCACTTTTTACCCACTTTATCCCGCATTATCCTGCTTTTTCCTAGTTTATCCCGCTTTTCCCCCGCTTTTTCCGGGTTTATCCCGCATTATCCAGCTTTTTCCCTGTTTATTAATTTTTTCCCCGCATTATTCCGCTTTTTCCCGCTTTTCCTCCGCATTATCCCGGTTTATCCCGCTTCATTCTACTTTTTCCCGCTTATCCCTTATACGTTATCCCTTCCCCAAATACCCCACTTCCACTCCCAATGGACTTATGGCTCCCATAGAATCTGTACTGTACTTCCCCTTTTTCACCCCCATTGAAGGGTAGATTTTGAAAAAAAAACATGCAGCTATTTTTTATTACACTACTGCTAAATACTCATACCGAGTTTCGACCAAATTGAACCACGTATTAAAAAATCCTACGCAAACTTTAACACCCCTTTCACCCCAGTTTAGGGGTAGTTATGAAATTATTAGAGTGCGGAATTTTTTTATTTACATTTTTAAATAATCATACAGAGTTTCAAGCAAATCGGACCACGCATTCAAAAAACCCCATACAAACATTAACACCCCCTACATCCCCTTCTAGCGGTAGTTTTGAATTTTTTTGAATGTAGACTTTCATTAAAAGCGTTGAACTATCATAATTCTAAATTTCATGTCTCCAAGTGCCAGGAATACGATTTTTCATACAATCGTTTTTACCCCTTTTCACCCCTTTAGGGGTTGAATTTCAAAAAATCCCTTCTTAGTACACCCCTACGCACCAAGACGGACATACCCTCAAAATTTCAAGTCTCTACGACCAGCGGTTTAGGCTGTACGTTGTCTATCAGTCAGTCAGTCAGTCAGTCAGTCAGGACAAAGATTCTTATAATAATAGATTTTAATAAAAGATCTCATAGCTTTAAGAAATGTTTGTTACACAAACACAATTTTTATATTAATATAAAAAATTGCGATGTCCTTACAGGACTCATGTGTTGCTACCTAGGTAGCTACACCTATTTATAAGACCTTGTACACTCACATGTAAGCTTTAAATACTTTGACTTTGAAAAGCTGATAGGTTTGAGCCTTCACAGTGTACACTTGCCTGAAATAACAAGTACAAACTTACACACAAAAATAGATATTCTGTTTGTATCAAAACTGAGACTATACATTTAATTTTAACTATGTACTTAGTAGCAACAATAGTATTCTGAAGTTATTGCATATAAATAGTGAGATACTTTCATTGAGTGAGTGTAATTAAAAAATTGTAGAATGTCTGTACGTATACATCTCAACAGGTAGCGCTACTACAGTATCTATTCTTGTACTACTAAAGTAGGTACAGCACCAAAATAATACAACAGCTAGGTAAATAAATACAATGTCCCAGGCACTACAGTAATGTAATTGTTTATTGAATCTAATTATTATATCTAATCTAAATCTAAATGTAAACAAAAGCTGTATTCCTAAACTTTATGCAGTGTAGAACAGTTGCTTGAAGTTGGTAGTTCCGGAAAATATAACTAGATGGCGCGACTAAAATTGGTCGTTTTCTGGATCGCGCTGACGAAAACACGCGGCCGCCTTTAAAGTCGAACGAGCATTTTTGTATTGATGAACTAGTTGATATGCTACTATACTATACAGGGTGTAAAAAGACATCTACCGAAGCTGAAAGGGATAGGTACAGCATCCCACCCAACACACAATCAACTCCAAAAGGATTTTCCGAAAAAATCATTATATCCGGAGAAAACAGCGTTTGAAGATTACTGTCTGCGTATGTACTGGGCCCGTTTTTATACGTAAATTGCTGGATTTTGAGTCTTAATAGTTTTTTTCTTTTATAAATGCAATTATTAGGTAGATATGGTATTATTATGTTGTACTAGTAGTAAATAACTAGAAAATAAAATAAAATGACGTAGCTAAGTCAAAAATTTTTTTGCGTTTTTTATCGCTAAATATTTTCAAAATCATGGTCTGATTGAAACCCCTCAGTTTTCGGTAGCAGTCTTTTTACACCCTGTATATTCCCACCTAGTAATATATCTCTAAATGTGATTACTCTGTGATTACATTAAAACGAGTAGAAATAGTTCTAAAACTAAAACCAGTGTATCTTGGGTTTTCCTTGCAGACATTTTGTTAGGGATGAGGGGTCAAGCTATATTGGTTGACACCGCGGAGTCGCCGTAGCGCCTTACGATCACGTGAAGACGCGTCTTAGGTCACGTGACTTTCTAAGACGAATCCAAAGTTTTTTACTCATTTCAAAACTCAAAACTATTTCCTCTATGTCGCTAACGCGCCTAAAGAAGTTTTCACTTCAAAAATTTGTTTATTTCGGACAACAAAAGTTCCATAGACATGTTAGTAGCAAAACAAAGGAAATAAGAACTACTACGAATTAATTACTAACAACGTAAAACTAACTTAATTCAGGAATTGGGTTCAACAAAATATAGAAAAAAATATTTATGGAAAGGGTTTTTTTGTTTTGTTATGAAAATCCCTTAATAAATGATTAATTTTTAAGTGAAACTTAAATCGGCTTAGGAATTAAATTGATACGGTCAAACGTCTATTTACAACCCAAAAATGAGGCCCTGTCAGTTTGTGTAGTTTAAAATGAAAGACCCTATATAATGTTAGTAACTATACTTAATTAAAAACATAAAACAGAACGCAGCGTTACCAAAGCGCAGGATGAACCGCTGGGATCACCTTACGCACGAGTTTAGTTTAGCCATTACACACAGCGGTGCGGTAGGAGTAGGTATCTATCCGCTATGGTTTTCAGGATGCTGTTGGGACTCTCCCTTTGCCTGAAGATCAGGAATGCAGTTTTTTTCCGAATGACCGCATCAAAGCCATCGGTTTTGGTTTGTACTCTGCAAACATTCCCGATGCGCTGCAGAATCGAGGCAGTCCCAACATCATCCTGAAAACATTATTGTACTGGATGTGTTTTAGTTATTTTATTTACATAACTTGGTAAAAACATGAAGACAAGTAAAGGAGCAGTTGATATTATTTCTATTAGTGTTAGAGCACGTCTAACACAATAAAAATAATATCAATGGAATGGTGTAAATCATCGGTAGATTAGATTAGATACCTAGGTATTACCGGAATAAAGGTTACTTGTAGAGCTCGTAATCGGGCGAGTGTCGCTTATCTACTTCTCGGTAAACAACTCCTCGCGGAGTAATGGAGCGTTATGTGGGTCAGCGCCGGCCGGCGGCGGGAACAATGGCGCGCGACGCGTGCCCGGCGCTGCTCCCACGTGCCCACCACCGGAACCGCGCCTGCCGCCAACTGGATATTCATTTTTTACTTAGTTTTACATTCTTGGAATTAACGACAGGCATGGCACTTCCGATTAGTATGCGCCTACGCGGGGCATCTGTTTCATAATGACCTAAGAGACACCTACATACAACGCGTGTTGCATATATTCAACAATATAGTCCCGTGGATGGCCCGCATGGTCGGAGTCGGAGCCTCAACTTGTGTATGGGCTAGTCAAGTCACAATCACAAGTCATGCCTGAAGCGGCGCGGGCGCTTCACCGGCGCGAGGCGACCGGCAGAGATGCGCGTGAGTCAGCTCTCGGTGACGTCACCTCGACCACAGCCGCCTCATTCACAATTAGACATAGACACTAAAGCGCCTTAGATTACATTATATTTAAATAAATATATATAAATAATTCAAATAAACTATTTTATGCACCAAACTGGAACACCTAAAATAAAAAGCTTATTTTTGACATGGTTTTGAGGTTCCGTGCCTCCGTTGGATAAAAAACGGAATTTTATTTTCGGTTTGTTCCCAGTAGTTCGATTAATCAATATATATTGTTTTCGTTCACGAACCACGACCATAATTTCGTATGTATTAACTCTTAGCTTTCTTCTAATGTTTTATCAATTACTTCGTTATTTTTCAACAACAACAAACTCCAATCACGCCGCACGCCACCGCCGCCGGAACTCACGTCACCCGCTGTCATTGTCATCAGCTTCTCTCGTCGAGTTGCGAACCAAAAAGTATGGTTGCCAGCATATGTATTCATGTTATCCGGACACCACCACACCAACACAGCCGCCTGTCACATTAAACGCTAATTAATGGCCTCATTCACAGTTTGTTTATTAGTACCGAGGTACTTGAGTCTACGAGTAGTTCGTACAGGTAAGTCGAGCTAGACGGTACGAACTCCTCGTAGAATAGCAATGTTGGTGTGTGTAGTGTACCTACCGCGCAAGCGAAGACGCAGGCGGAAGACATCATATTTACCTTTGAATAGTAAAAGTTCTTGATGGTTTATAGTATTTTTCACGTAGGAACGTATCCCTGACACAATATAGAACTATTACGTTTCAAATTCATTTATTTCAGACTAGCCGGTACCCGCGACTTCGCCAGCAATATAACATAGGTAGGTACTTTAAAACCTGTGAAATGAATCGCTAACTCCAATGATCAATCTCAATCTAGGCAAGAATCTCCATAGAACCTTTCAAAACTCAAAATGATCGCATCTCCACGCTCGGCCATAGTAGAAACGCCACCTAGGAAACTTTTAAAAATGCAGTTTTGACCTCGGTGATATAGATGGCGTTCTAACCAAAGCCAAGGAAAACATTTTAATATCACAAAAAATGTTCTTTCGAATATATTGATGAGTGAGAATATACCATGTTTATCATTCATCATCATCATCATGTCAGCCATCTAGTGTCCACTGCTGAACATAGGCCCCCCCCATCGATTTCCACAGCGATCGATCTTGTGCAGCCTGCACCCAACGGCTCCCAGCAGCCTTTACCAGATCGTCTTTCCATCTAGTGGGGGGGCCATCCTCCTCTGTTTATCATTAATCATGCGAAAAAACATAATAAAATAAAAATTGTGGCACTCCGGGAGTGCCGACAGAAGTGAAAACTTGAACAATTACGTACATTACGCACAATGAATTTTATCCCTCCAAAGTTACTGCGCAGAACCCATTTATGATGACCCACAAAGATGAAGACAGCGGTTGTCAGACAGACAACAAGAAATGACAGAGGCTTTACACCGCTGCCTAGAAATTAACACCTGAGTTGCGTACAGACTCATATGAACTTACTTTTTTTGGTACTTGAAAAGCTGAGGCTTGTGCCTTCACAAAGTACATTTGCCTGAAATAACAAGTACAAACTTACAAAAATAGATATTTGGTTTGTATCAAAACTAAAAAGTGATTGTACTAACATATTTTATTTAATTTTAACTATGTACTTAGTAGCAACAATAGTATTCTGAAGTTATTGCATATAAATAGTGTGATACTTTCATTGAGTGAGTGTGATTCAAAAATTGTAGAATGTCTGTACGTATACATCTCATTGCAGGCGACTGTACCTAACAGGTAGCGCTACTACAGTATCTATTCTTGTACTACTAAAGTAGGTACAGCAGCTAAATTAATACTACAGCAGCTAGGTAAATAAATACAATGTCCCAGGCACTACAGCATCGTCTTGAGTGTAGGCATAGGTTCGCTCCTGAATCTCCTGATTCTGTATAAATCATCTAGTATAGATGTACCTACAGAGGTTTTAGATAAAATAAAGTGTTATTGTTGAACAATTGTAATAATTTAAAAGTTAAATTTATAGTAAACGCAACAATATACAATTTGACAAATCAATGATTTGAAAAGTGTCTGCGCAACCCCTATGAACACCATCACTAATAGTTATTAGTAGCTTCATGCAACTCAAGAGTACAGTTCGCCCAACGGATCTAGGCATTTGTAAAGTTAGCCATTTGTCTGCGCAGAACACAATTTTGTATGAAAAAGTGGTCACTGCGCAGACAATCTGCTAACTTCACGAATGCCTAGATCCGTTGGGCAAACTGAAAGTAAGACAAAAGCTAGATCAAACGGATTTTTGGATTAGGAAGGTTTTGTACCTACATATCTAGTTGGATAGAAATAGCTTTGGGAATGTTCCGGCTCCTCTCTGGTTTTCTTCAAGCCACAAGTAAAAATACTTACTTCTGAAAAAATGCTGCTAGGAAAAATTATCATACATATTTGTCATAGGATAAGTTTTAATCAAAAAGTGAGAAATCAGCTGTGTGTGAGTCATGTACCAATGCACTGTACTAAAAAATCCGAAATAATCACACATCACTCGGTAAGTTTGTATGTAATGTAACACAATTAGATAGTAGGTACTTTTCTCTATGCACAGCACTGACAATATTCTAGAATACATAAAAATGCTCGATCTGGGACCTTTTTATAGTTTCTTCAATTAATTTAGCTTATTCTAATGTAATTATTTATTAAATTATTATATCTAATCTAAATGTAAACAAAAGCTCTATTCCTAAACTTTATGCAGTGTAGAACAGTTACTGAAAGTAGTTCTGAAATTTATAACTAGATGGCGCGACTAAAATAGGTCGTTTCTAGATCGCGCTGACGAAAACACGCGGCCGCATTTAAAGTCGAACGAACATTTTTGTTATGATGTGCTAGTTGATATGTGTGGTCTTAGTTCACGTGACAGCGTCTTGACATTAAAGCGTCTTAGCGTCTTGACCATAAAAAGGTACCATGCTAAATCTATGGTCTTGACAGTAAAGCGTCTTACCGTTTTGACAGTAAAGCGTCTTACCGTTTTGACATTAAAGCGTCTTAGCGTTTTGACATTAAAGCATCTTAGGTCACGTGACTTTCCCAGTCGAATATAAAGTTTTATACTCAATTCAAAACTATTTCCTCTATGTCGCTAACGCGCCTAAAGAAGTTTTCACTTCAAAAAATCTAGACTGCAAAAAGTGGTGGTCCGGCGGTCACCCATCATCATTATGGCCACTCCAAGCGTCGCTTTATGTAGTTCCCCATACAAACTACTACTATTGATACTATTGATCATGGCGTATGCAACTGCGCCGAAATATCGGGAAACTCAAAAAAACATTAAATCATGGTAAACATCCCGTTAACTGTGTTAAAAATGTTGAAAACCATGATAGTTTAAAAAGTGTCTGGGAACTATGGAATGGGAGAGGAGAGTGGTAATATATCAATGAAATATATATGGGAGGTAGGAAAGCATTGGGCAGTCGGGAGGTTTGGACACCCCCGTGTCATGTCGGCCATAAACCATCATGCCTATCGTCAAATCGGAATTTGATCAGTTAGAATTGACCATTTATGGGGGTGGATTGGCATGATGGTGTATGGCCGGCATAACACGGGGATTTGCCAGTGGTGTCCAAACCTGCCTTACTGCCCAATACTCCCCTACCTACCTTAGACCTTACCTACATATTAACCTCTAAACTTTAAAGGATCATACATCCCGCTCCGGGACCGCCATGTTGTTATTAATTTTTTTGTTAAATACCTATAATAAACCCGTGCGAAGCCGGGGCGGACAGCTAGTGCAATTATAATTAGACAAGCGTGATATTTCAAAAATTCATTAAAAGTTCTGCTATTCATCGAAAGATGGCAAAATTAAAAAGTATCACCGCTGTGCCGGTCGGTGTGGGGGGTGTTAGGTTATTTTCGTTACGGAATTTCTGGAAAAGGACTAAGTGAAAAGGACTAAGTTGATGATAAGGCAATGAAGGTTATTTGAGACGAGCCGACTTGGTTCTGAGAACTATTTGTATGAATTAAAGTGCGAGGTCCAGCAACAGTAATCAGGTAGGTAGGTAGGTAGGTACTTAGGTACATTAAATAATGAACAAGTCTTTGTTTACAACGAGTTCCTGGAAAGGAAGACAGGTAGCATCTGACCAGTTGTGGGGTGGGTGGGACCTCAAGAGACGCTACATTTTCGGGTCATTCAATACAGATTAACTGACGTTATACCAGATTATTATGTACTTATTTAAAAAAGTAATTCAAGCTCATCAATAATACAAAACTTCAAATATGAAACTAAATTCAAAGCAATAAATAAAATAAATAAATAAATAATGCTGGACATTTCACAGCATCATCTAGCCCCAAACTAAGCAAAGCTTGTACTATGGGAACCAGATAACTGATATACTACTTATATAGGTACTGTTTGTTTGTAAATACACTAGCTGACCCGCGCAACTTCGTCTGCGCATTATTAGGATTCAAGTGCAGGAGTGTTACCTAAAGTTTATTTACACTGTGTTTGAAGTGAATAAAAAGGAATCAAATTTTCCATACTAACTTTAACACCCTGTAAAACATCCATATGGGTTGATTTTTTTTATTTAAATAAGCATATATTCAAGTAAAAAAGCTAAAGCATCTACGTTCCAAATTTCATTACAATCGGTTAAGTCGTCACGTCTATGAAACTGCCTATTTTAATTTCCAAAACGCTAAATGATCTGTATTCTTGATCTCGCAACGCTACCTAGTTGTGAAAATGAAAAATATAGATGGCGTTGCTAGCGTTGCTAATCAACGCCAAGGAAAAATATTTTATTTTCTAGCTGGTACCCGCGATTTCGTCAGTAAAATAGCATAAGTTGAAAACCTATAAAAATTATCGAAAAGTCTAAGCAAAAATCTCCAATAGCTTTCAAAACTCAAAATGATCGTATCTCGACCTCCGCTATAGTAGAAACGCCACCTAGGAGAAAAAAAGTAAAAAGCAGTTTTGACCTCGGTGATATAGATGGCGTTCGAACCAAAGCCTAAGAAAAAGTATTTTAAATAATTTTAATAAGTATACCAAAAAAATCTTAATTTCGTATGTATTGATGAGTGGAAATATACATGTTACATGTTTTTAATTAATTTAAAAATCATTTATCATGCAAAATGAGAAAAAAAACAAAAAAATCTGCAATGCAAAAACAGAGCAAAAAGTGGCGGTCACCCATCATCTTTATGACCTCGCCCAGCGTCGCTCAACTTTTTTCCCCATACAAACTTGCAACCCTTATTTTCACGCCCCCTTATAAATATTTAAAGAAAAAAGTAGCCTATGTCCGTCCCTGGGGTATAATCTTTATCCATGCCAAATCTGTTTAGCGGTTTGGGCGTGAAAGCGTAACAAACAGACAGACAGACAGACAGACAGAGTTACTTTCAGATTTATAATATTAGTATGGAAGTATGGATTTAACAAATATTTAATAATAACATGGCGGTCCCGGAGCGGGATGTATGATCCTTTAAAGTTTAGAGGTTAATATGTAGGTAAGGTCTAAGGTAGGTAAGGTAATAATATGTAGGTAAGGTCCAAACCTGCCTTACTGCCCAATACTCCCCGTATTGGGCAGTAAGGCAGGTTTGGACACCACCGGCAAACTCCCGTGTTATGCCGGCCATCCACCATCATGTCAATCCACCCCCAAAAATGGTCAATTCTAACTGATCAAATTCCGATTTGACGATAGGCATGATGGTTTCTGGCCGACATGACACGGGGGTGTCCAAACCTTCCTACTGCCCAATGCTACCCTACCTCCCATATATATTTCATTGATATATTACCACTCCCCTCTCTCATTCCATAGTTCCCAGACACTTTTTAAACTATCATGGTTTTCAACATTTTTAACACAGTTAACGGGATATTTACCATTATTTAATGTTTTTTGAGTTTCCCGATATTTCGGCGCAGTTGCATACGCCATGATCAATAGTATCTATGGTATTAATAATGGTTAATATCCCGTTACCTGTGTTAAAAATCCCAGACACTTGTCCTACCGTACTAACTGATATTTATTCTGTGGTCGCGATGTATCTTACATTTTTAAACTCATGATAACTTTTGAATAAAATGTCCGATTTCAATCATTCAAAAAGTAATCTACGGGTACTGAAACAGCCTTTACTACGAAGGAATTTATTTGGATAAGAATAAATACCAAAATAAGAATAACGTGGTCTGCTTTTGGTCGGCATTTTTATTCTCTTTTTAAATTATAAATGTTGTTATTCTGACACAACCACAATAGTTGGACATATGCTATCGCTGACTTTTTTGTAGATATTGATACGTTCTTTAATATTGTAGAACATTTTTTTGTTCTATCATCAATAGTTTTCGCAGCGCACGCGATATGAAGAATTTTATGTTCAAAATTTTTACACCTTTGGTTACATTATTGCAATTTTCATAAGGATCTCTAATTTTTTTGAAAATAATTTATAGCCTATGTTCATCACAGATAATGTAGGATTCTAATGGTGAAAGAATTTTTCAAATCGGTCCAGTAGTTTCGGAGCCTATTCAATTCAAACAAACAAACAAACAAATGTTTCCTCTTTATAATATTAGTGTAGAAAAATAATATTATACATAGAAATACCCAGACACGAGATAAATAATCGCAGATCATACAAACATTTATCCCGCGGCGGGGATCGAACCCGCAACCTTCTGCGTGCCAAGCGGGCTTTCACCCACTGCGCCACAGAGGTCGTCAATAGTATTTATTTATTTATTTCGATCACATAAATCCATTGCAATAATTGTATCAACCTACAGGATTCGGAACAAATCTGAAATTCATCAAAATATAATAATGCTAATCGAAAGAAATCTGCTGATGTGTAACCTACTTACCTAATCAATAACATGGATCATGAAACACTAGTGGAGCCGGGCGCGACTTCGTCTGCGCATTGTTTCGTCATACAAACTTTAGAGATAGAACTAGGTATCTTGTTCCAATCTAACCCATGAAAACACTGAATTCATTTTTGGATTTGCTGTCTTTGATAATATAAATAAGTACCCATCTAAGGGGTCTAGTGCTCTTTGTGTAAAACAGAGTACTGCTAAAGTTTTTTTTTATGCAATATTCCCGTTGTCCTTTTACATATTTTTGAAGTGAAAACTTCTTTAGGCGCGTTAGCGACATAGAGGAAATAGTTTTGAATTGAGTATAAAACTTTATATTCGACTGGGAAAGTCACGTGACCTAAGATGCTTTAATGTCAAAACGCTAAGACGCTTTAATGTCAAAACGGTAAGACGCTTTACTGTCAAAACGGTAAGACGCTTTACTGTCAAGACCATAGATTTAGCATGGTACCTTTTTATGGTCAAGACGCTAAGACGCTTTAATGTCAAGACGCTGTCACGTGAACTAAGACCACACATATCAACTAGCACATCATAACAAAAATGTTCGTTCGACTTTAAATGCGGCCGCGTGTTTTCGTCAGCGCGATCTAGAAACGACCTATTTTAGTCGCGCCATCTAGTTATAAATTTCAGAACTTCTTTCAGTAACTGTTCTACACTGCATAAAGTTTAGGAATAGAGCTTTTGTTTACATTTAGATTAGATATAATAATTTAATAAATAATTACATTAGAATAAGCTAAATTAATTGAAGAAACTATAAAAAGGTCCCAGATCGAGCATTTTTATGTATTCTAGAATATTGTCAGTGCTGTGCATAGAGAAAAGTACCTACTATCTAATTGTGTTACATTACATACAAACTTACCGAGTGATGTGTGATTATTTCGGATTTTTTAGTACAGTGCATTGGTACATGACTCACACACAGCTGATTTCTCACTTTTTGATTAAAACTTATCCTATGACAAATATGTATGATAATTTTTCCTAGCAGCATTTTTTCAGAAGTAAGTATTTTTACTTGTGGCTTGAAGAAAACCAGAGAGGAGCCGGAACATTCCCAAAGCTATTTCTATCCAACTAGATATGTAGGTACAAAACCTTCCTAATCCAAAAATCCGTTTGATCTAGCTTTTGTCTTACTTTCAGTTTGCCCAACGGATCTAGGCATTCGTGAAGTTAGCAGATTGTCTGCGCAGTGACCACTTTTTCATACAAAATTGTGTTCTGCGCAGACAAATGGCTAACTTTACAAATGCCTAGATCCGTTGGGCGAACTGTACTCTTGAGTTGCATGAAGCTACTAATAACTATTAGTGATGGTGTTCATAGGGGTTGCGCAGACACTTTTCAAATCATTGATTTGTCAAATTGTATATTGTTGCGTTTACTATAAATTTAACTTTTAAATTATTACAATTGTTCAACAATAACACTTTATTTTATCTAAAACCTCTGTAGGTACATCTATACTAGATGATTTATACAGAATCAGGAGATTCAGGAGCGAACCTATGCCTACACTCAAGACGATGCTGTAGTGCCTGGGACATTGTATTTATTTACCTAGCTGCTGTAGTATTAATTTAGCTGCTGTACCTACTTTAGTAGTACAAGAATAGATACTGTAGTAGCGCTACCTGTTAGGTACAGTCGCCTGCAATGAGATGTATACGTACAGACATTCTACAATTTTTGAATCACACTCACTCAATGAAGAAAGAATGAAGAAAGTATCACACTATTTATATGCAATAACTTCAGAATACTATTGTTGCTACTAAGTACATAGTTAAAATTAAATAAAATATGTTAGTACAATCACTTTTTAGTTTTGATACAAACCAAATATCTATTTTTGTAAGTTTGTACTTGTTATTTCAGGCAAATGTACTTTGTGAAGGCACAAGCCTCAGCTTTTCAAGTACCAAAAAAAGTAAGTTCATATGAGTCTGTACGCAACTCAGGTGTTAATTTCTAGGCAGCGGTGTAAAGCCTCTGTCATTTCTTGTTGTCTGTCTGACAACCGCTGTCTTCATCTTTGTGGGTCATCATAAATGGGTTCTGCGCAGTAACTTTGGAGGGATAAAATTCATTGTGCGTAATGTACGTAATTGTTCAAGTTTTCACTTCTGTCGGCACTCCCGGAGTGTTTTGTTTTCAGGAGCCTATATGCTATTCTGGAGTTATACCTTTCACCTTACCTTTCATTGTAAACTGTTTCCTCGTTTGAGCCTGATACTTACACAAACATACAAACATCTAAACAAACTCACAAACTTTCAGCTTATTATATGAGTGGGATATATGAGTATATATGAGTATTATATGAGTACTGAATAATTCGACTTTCCAAAGGATTTTAAGTCCGCCTCAAAGAGGCTCCTCTCGTGCACTAGACACAATCATGTTTTGTAGTACTACGACAAGCCGGTTTCCTCACCATGTTTTCCTTCACCGTTTGAAAGTACTGGCATAGTGCACATACATTTTTTGGCAGAAAAACTCATTGGTGCACGACCGGGATTCAACCTACGACCTTACGATCGGAAGGCTGGTGGTCTAGTGGCCCCCTCTAGACCACCAGTGCTCTGACCAGATTGCCTCCTGACGCTGTATAAATAAATTGAATCACAAGGCCTTAATTTTTTTAAGTACTCTTTTAATTAAAATTTACTTATTTCACCAATCTGTAGGCCGCATAAGTGCAATTATATACCTACCGGATCAGTTTTGTCGAGGGGCCTCTGAGGGGAAAATCTAAACGGCTATACCTAGTTATGGAAAAACGTTCTTAGGAGTCACGGGCTGCATTTCAAAAAAACAAAAAAGTTTTTAATTTTTCGCAATTTTTTTTTGAAGTGAAAACTTCTTTAGGCGCGTTAGCGACATAGAGGAAATAGTTTTGAAATGAGTAAAAAACTTTGGATTCAACTTGGAAAGTCACGTAACCTAAGACGCTGTAACGTCACCTAGAACTAAGACGCTGTCACGTGACCCAAGACCACACCGTAGTGTTAACCAATATAGCTTGACCCTCATCCCTAACAAAATGTTTGTAAGGAAAACCCAAGATAGGTTTTAGTTTTAGAACTAGTTCTACTAGTTTTAATGTATGTATTTTTTTCACATGTAAAGAAAGAACCACCAGAGTAATCACATTTAGATTATTATATAGGAATTCACAATATAGTAGCATATCAACTAGCACATCATTACAAAAATGTTCGTTCGACTTTAAAGGCGGCCGCGTGTTTTCGTCAGCGCGATCTAGAAAACGACCAATTTTAGTTGCGCCATCTAGTTATAAATTTCGGAACTACCAACTTCAAGTAACTGTTCTACACTACATAAAGTTTAGGAATAGAGCTTGTAACCCTGTTTTTAATTTGGTCCAGGCCAGAAAAAAAAATAGGTTTGACTGATTGCAATAGACAATGACATTGACATCTAATGTCCATGGGACGTTGACATTGTAAGTGTTGCAGGCTAAGTCGAATTTCCATAACATTGAGTTGTTTCTGAATCAGTCTCGATTTAAAGTTGATGGTATTCCTTAAGTTTCAGATGTGTTAGTACACAATCGCTTGGTAGATTAATTGGGGAATGTTCTGGTGAGGTCTAAGGAGTGTTCAAACTTGTTTCTGTCGGAATAGTGGTTAGTATTGCTATTGCATCTCTTCACGATGTTTGAGTGGGAATGAGCAGTTCTTGTGGTGGGATCCCGAATTTGCCCTGCTACGCATTTTGAAGACGTGGCTGGGATTCTTTCCTCTGGAGCACCCGAGCCGTGTAAACACTCTTTACTGGTGAATTCCCAGTACTTCTAAATTCCTTCTGGAACCTCTTCAGCTGGTATGTATCTTAGTGATCTACCTGTGCGTAGCTTCGGCAGTTCTGAAACTAAAGCTCTGGTCTTTTGGTTGAATAGGACCTCGTGGTCAAGTCGTGACATCCGGATCCTGTGGCATCATCACCTGCCCTCGTTGTCATCTGCAGAAAGGCTGCCGGGAGGACTTTCCCTTGGAAACGGAGAGCTTCGTTCAAGGTACTTTTTATACCGGCAATATTCAGTGCCACGTGTCACCCACTAGGGTTTCCTACTATGATGGATACTCTTTAACTCTATTCTCTTGTCCACCCAGAGCGCTGGCAACGGGGTCCAGCTGAAGATTCCAATTTTCATGTTTTGTGCCGTCTCTGGAACGGCCTGTGAGAGGTCGTTTCTTGGCAGTCCGGCGCCGAAGGAGGCGGGCCCCTTCTTTTGAGCCTGGCCACTCCGGAGCGACTGCGGTGTATACTGGTACCACAGACGGACCTTGTCCGCTGTGTATTTTCTTTATTCTGTGCTGTGACTAACTAACCGACCCTTCGAACTCTGCGGTATCTGATTCTACATCTTACAAATGCTGAACATCGTCTAGACACAACCTTAACTTTAATTTGAACTTCTTATTACTTATCTGGTTGCTAGGAAAGTTAATTGTAGGCATCCACACCCTGTTATTACCACTCGGTGCTTCACCGACTGAGCTTGTCATTTAAAACATAAGGCGCCCAATATTTATTGTAATTTACTTTAACTTATCAATGTGTTATTTTGAATAAAATATTATTATTAACGCTAACTTACTGTTTAATTTATTACATCTCTCACCTATACGTGTAGGACTCCGTTACAAGCTTTTGTTTACATATAGATTAGATATAATAATCTAATAAACAATTACATTAGAATACGCTAAATTAATTGGAGAAACTATAAAAAGGTCCCAGATCGAGCATTTTTATGTATTATAAATATTGTCAGTGCTGTGCATAGAGAAAAGTACCTACTATTTAATTGTCTTTACATTACATCATACAAACTTACCGAGTGATGTGTGATTATTTCGGATTTTTCAAGTTTATTATGCTCAAGCTCACGATATCTGTTTGGATTTGGATGATGAAAGCTAAGTATTTGATGTAAGAACATAAACAAGTAGGGTACCTACCGACTTTATGTAAAAACAAAAACAAAAACCTACACATTGGTACAGTGCATTGGTACATGACTCACACACAGCTGATTTCTCACTTTTTGATTATAACTTATTGTCGTAGGTAGTCTTGGGTAGGTAGGCTTGATTATGGCATAAAATTCTTGAACTCTTTCATAACTATATTTTCCAATTTTTCCCAAAAGTAACAGACGCCGCGTAAAATTTTCGAATACTACCACAGATAATTCTTTTTTTTTTTTTTTTAAACCTGTTGGCGACATGCTCCCCCTTGGGCACGCCTCTGTAATCTACAAGTGCCCAAAAAAAACTGAAGCCAATAGGTTTAAATTACATTAACCAATTATTACTATTGACTTATTAATTATTATTATTTTTTTACTACTACTAAATGGGCTACTTAATAGATTAAACAGAAAACTAAAGTAAATTGAAGCTTAAAACAAAACTGAACATTATCTTCAACTGCAAAAGTTTCTGGTATTAAATAAAGTTGGTAGGTATATAAACTGTCTCCTACATAGATATAAACAATTTTCATTTTAGTATACCGGATAATTAAATGAGTACCTATAATTATAACACTAACAAAATATTCTAACGTATAACTATGTAAGTAACTTGTGATAAATATAACAACTTCTTCTAAGCTTAAACAACTTGTGGTAAATGTAACTAGTGCTTAATTCAACAAGTTATATAATTATTTCCCATTAATAGAAATTACTAAAAAAATCACATAGTAACAAATATTCAATTTGTGATACATAAATAGAACTAAATTCAACAAGTTAAAAAATTATTTGCTAAAGCTATTTATTTAAAGAGAGTATTCATATTCATTCTAATCAAATACTAAAAAAATTAACAATACCTAACTATTCAACTTATGATAAATTAATTCAACAAATTAACAATTATTTTTGTTGTATCTACTAGAGACTTGAAATGCTGAAACTTTTAACTTGTATTGCAAATAAGTAACTTTGTAACTTTTGATAAATTGAAACTAACTTCAACAAATTAAAAATTATTTTGCAGTAATGTAATATAATTAAATCATAAAACTATTCTTATTATAGTGAAAGAAGGATAATTCTTATCTATACTTAACTGAATAAGTTGAAAAAGTGACTCTATGAATTAACCACAATCACACTGATTCGATTGGCGAGACTCCCCCCCCCCCCCTTTGGCACGCCTATAGCAAATTAAAAGTGCCCAAAAAAAAAAAACTTTAAGTAGAAGCCAATCGACTGGCATTTAAAGAGTTAACATCTACAGGTAAACGCAAAATTTTGTTGCTAGGCCTTCGGAAAGTTCCTCCTGCAGTATTTACATCTACTACTCTCACTCTGTTGTCTTTGCCGGGAAAAGTAGCTTTAATTATGCCTCTGGGCCACATATTTCGTGGAAGGGCTCCATCGGCTATAATAACTAGGTCTCCTACCTTGAGATCTTCATCACAGTCTTTTCCTGTCCTAGGTAAGAGACTGGGAAGGTATTCTTTAAGCCACCTTTGCCAAAAAATATCTGCTAACCGTTGGGCTATTTTCCACTGCTTACGCAACATTAAATCTTTGTCATCAAACTTTCCTGGTACTGCAACGCCTGAAGAACTTCCTAACAAAAAATGATTAGGGGTGAGCGCCTCCGCGTCATTCACATCATCTGAAACGTGAGTAAGAGGTCTACTATTGACGGTATGCTCTGCCTCTACTAATAAAGTTACTAGGGTTTCCTCTCGGGGTGCACGTTCATTTAATGTTGCATACAAAGCTTTCTTAATTGACTGTACTAGTCTTTCCCAGGCTCCGCCCATGTTAGCAGCAGTAGCTGGGATAAAGTGCCATTTTATTCTATGATTAAGTAACTCTTGATGAAACTTTTCTTCTTTAACAAGCTCGTTCCATGCCTTTTTAAGTTCAGTTTCAGCGCCTTTGAAATTAGTCCCGTTATCCGAGTATATATGGACTGTTGGACACCCTCTTCGGCCCATCATCCGTCTTAAGGCCATTATGGCAGAGTATGAATTAAGGCTTGATGCTACTTCTACATGAACGGCTCGAGTAACCATGCAGGTGAATAAAGCGCCGTAGCGTTTTTCGCGTCGTCTTCCTATGGTAACTTCTATCGGGCCAAAGTAGTCTAAGCCGCAATGTGTGAAGGGACGTTTATGATGATCGAGTCTACATGGAGGTAAATCACCCATTATCGGAGCAGAAGGTGTCGCCCGCTTTATTTTGCAAAATTGACAGTGATGGGTCAGGAGTCTCAAGGTTGATCTTAACTTAGCAATGTAGAATTTCTGTCTAATTTCGTTCAAAACTGTTTCTGTACTGGCATGATGTTGCTTCTTGTGGTAATCTAAAATTAGGAGCTTGGTGTAGCTATGAGAATGATCTAGGATTATAGGCCTCTTACAAGCTTCGGGAACTTCTGGTGCTGAATCAATCCTACCGCGAGCCCGCAGTATGCCATCATCATCTAAATAAGGGCAGACTTGTAAAAGGACACTCTCTTTGTTTATTGTGTTGTTCCTTATTTGACCTATCTCTTTGTTGTAACTGTCGAATTGTGATTTTCTGATTAATATTTTCTCTGCTTTATCTAGTACTTCTACACTTAGATCTCTGTTTTCTGATTTTCTACATTTGTAGATAAAAA
Organism: Epirrhoe tristata; assembly: GCA_951394285.1. NCBI lineage: Eukaryota > Metazoa > Arthropoda > Insecta > Lepidoptera > Geometridae > Epirrhoe > Epirrhoe tristata. The sequence goes on from OX596142.1 coordinate 12,175,895, forward strand.
GTAGTACATATGCTGTAGATCTTATGAGTCGTTGTAGTGATGAAAAGCGGGAGAAGTCTGGTACTGAAAATTCGGTTTTTTGAACTATGAAGTTGACTTTTTCTTCTATTTTTGTTTCTGGGGCCAGTTTGGTAAGTTCTTTTTCTGCGGGCCATACGTTTTCGGGTTTGTACAAAAAATTTGGGCCGATGAACCATCTGTCTTCAGGTGAAAAATTGCAGGCTGATACATCTCTTGTTGCCATGTCTGCTACATTGTCAGCGGTCGGTACCCATTTCCATTGTGAAGGTGAAGAAAGATCGTCAATCGCTGCAAGGCGGTGACCAACGAATGCCTTGTACTTTCTAGGATCTGACCGGATCCAGGCCAGTGTAGTTCCAGAGTCACTCCAGAAGTACTTTTGGTGTAATTTGATAGCGTGTTCTTCTTCTACCGTTTTCGCTAATCTGGCGCCTAGAAGAGCCGCTTGCAATTCCAGCCTTGGTATTGACATTGGTTTGAGAGGTGTAACTTTAGCTTTACTAGCGGCTAAGGCTATTTTAATTTCACCATCTTCATACTCGTAACGTAGGTAGCATGCTGCTGCATAGGCTTTCTCGCTGGCGTCGCAGAAGGTGTGCAGGTCTATACGCGATGGGTTTAGTTGTGGTGAGTAACAGCGAGGTATTTTGCACTCTTTCACCATTCTTAACTCAGATAGCCATTTTCGCCACTTTTCGAATTGTTGATCTTCTATTTTCTCGTCCCATCCCACTTTAGTTCTCCAAACTTCTTGAAGTAAAATTCTACCTTTTATAGTGAGGGGAGTGACTAAACCTAGAGGATCAAACACGCTCATAAGTACTGACAGCATTTGACGTTTAGTGGGTCGTTCTTGGCACGTGGCTATTTTTGACGGTACTCTATGCATTGATAAGTTAAATGTCAATGTATCTGTAGCTGGTTCCCATACCATACCTAATGTTTTGTTCACTTGTCCAGCTTCTGGAGTAAGGTCGATATTTTCGTGAGCTCTCTTTTCTTCTGGTATGGCTTCTAGAACGGCTTTGCTATTGCTTGCCCAGCTCCTGATATCGAAGCCACCTTGACTGTGTATAAATATAATTTCTGTAGCACGCTGTATGGCTTCGCTTTCGTTATCATAACTGTCCAAATAGTCATCGACATAATGATTCCTTATAATAGCTTCTACTGAATCGGGGTATTTATCTTGGAATTCTCTAGCGTTTGTGTCTTTGACGTAAATGGCTGAGCATGGGGAGCAAGTCGCGCCGAATAGCATAGATGTCATTTTGCAAATCTTCGGTGGTCCAGAGTCTTTCGGTTCTCGCCAGAGAAAATGTTGATATTTCTGATCCTTTTCTGCAATCTTGATTTTTAAAAACATATCCCTAATATCAGCTGAAGCACCAATTCGTTTTAAACGGAATCGCCATAGCAAACCCAATAAAGACTGTAATAAGTCAGGACCGGTTAAAAGTCTGTCATTGAGGGAGACCCCCTGACTTTTGGCGGCTGCGTCGAAAACTGGCCTGACTTTTCCTGGTTTGTTCGGGTTTAACACGGCAAAATGCGGTAAAAACCATGAATCGCTATTTTCAATAAGATGTGTTTTACAGACTACTGCATAATTATTTTCAAAAAGTTTTCTAATTTGCTCTGTGTATTTGGTGCCTAAATCGGGATTTTTACTAAACCCTCGTTCGAGAACTTCAAAACGCTTCAGCGCCATAATTTTGCTGGAGCTAGGTAGGTTTACATTGTCGCTCTGCCATAACAGCCCTGTTTCCCAAGTAGTCCTATCGAGGCGTTTGGTAGTGGACTGTAACATTTCAATAGCTCTTTCCTCGATAGGATTACACCGGAGTTTGGACTGTATACCTAAATTGTCCAATTCAAAACTATGTTTGATCATGCTATAGAGGTCGTCGAGGCTGATGTGCGAGTCACATTTTAAATTATCTGCATCATTGTGATGTTCTGTGTATTTTTCGCAATCATTATTGTACACCCTGTAAATTTTGTTAGTATCTACCTTTGACACCCTATATAAATCATTTTCTACATTTGACACCTTGTATATTGTGTTGCAGCCCTCATCAATCTTGGATAACCTTGTTGAGCATCCATGAATTACCCATCCAAGAGAAGTTTTGGATGCAACCGGTTGTAAATTGGTACCTGCACTAATTTCTCGGCTGATGATCAGGGGCCAATTATCCTGTCCTATAATAATTTTAGGAATACCATGTGAATACCAATCTATTTGATGTTCTATCTGTTTAATGTGTTCAAACTGTAGTAATTCAGCTTTAGGTACAGTCTGAAGGCCCAGTTCTAATGAATTTTTAGTCCATGCTTGAATATTGAATGCTCTACTATTAATACCACAAATGGAAAACTTAATTTTCTTGCTATCTTCAATAATACTACCCCCAAGACCTTGTAAATGTAGAGGCTTGCTAGGGCCATCCACACCAATCTCCTCAGCCAAGTTGCTATTAATCAGTGTGATTGTGGCTCCTTCATCAAGAAGTGCAAAGGTTTTCACAGAACACCTAGGACCTGTTATGGTCACTGGTAAGACTTTTAAATATGCTTTGCAGCTTGTTAAATCATTATTACAGTTATAGTTGTTTAGTTCTTGTGGTGGGTCACTATGATACAAGTTATTATTATTAATGTTTTCTTTTCTCAAAAGTCTATGAAGATATCTAGAGATTTTACAATTTTTACCTGTATGTTTGTATAATATACACCGCACACATAATCTATTGTCTTTCACAAATTGCCACCGATCATCAACTGATTTTTGAAGGAATAAGTCACACTTTGGCAAGACATGATCACCATCACATAAACAACACTTGTAAATTCTCATACCTGGTTCCGGTGCTGAAGATGTTGTATTGACACTGTACCTCTGGCCCGCTGGGATGGCGGGCTGGCGTGGCACCGGCTGTGTGGCGTCGGAGCCCGGCAGGAAGCGGCTGGGTTGGCAAGGTGATTGCCTGCTCAAGGCTGTCGGCTCGAATGGTGCGAAGCGGAGGCACAGCTCTGCCTCACGCTTCAAAAATTCTGATAATGAGATCAGAATCGGTGTGGAGTCACTGTGTGTAGCACTGGCATAATCATAAAATCTGTCTCGGGTATTACTGTCAAGCTTCTTAAGGATGATTCTGTATAATTCTGGGTTTTGCAGGTGTTCACTTCTGTTTAGAATTTTGATGGTTGTTACACAATTGTTCACAGTACATGTAAACTTGGCAAGGTTCTGTGTGTCTGATTTGGTAACATGAGGTAGGTTCTTCAATATTTCCAATTGTTCATTTATAAGACAATGTTGGTTGCCAAATCTCAATTCCAATGCTGACATAACTTCTTTAGGGTCTGTGTTGGTAATCAGAAGGGAGCTCACAGTATTTCTAGCTTCACCTTTTAATGTCGCTCTGAGCCTTCTCAGGTTCTCTATTAAGGTAAGTTCAGAGGCATCTTCCTCATAAGCAGCTTTGTAGATGAGCCACTCAGAGGCTTTTCCATCAAATATTGGTAATTTCAGCGATTGGTTTGCTTTGTGACTTTTATGTAGCGCAGCTGCAAGTAATTTGACTTCGTTCGATGATGTTGTGACTTCTGGTGGTGACGCATGTTGTATTGGGTTAGGGTTTATGGTATCGACCCACTCTGCGACACCGTAAGAGGGTTGACTATTGTCATCATCATCATCATCCTCCTCTTCTTCTTCGATAAGTTTCTTCTGAATGTCTAGTTTTTTCAGCATGGCCTCTTCTGTTAGTTTAGCTTTCTCTTCAGCTGCTCTTATTTTGCTTGCTGTAATCTCGTCTATTATTCTGTTTTCAGCCTGTAAAATTTTTATGCGTTTGAGGCTGGTGATGGACGACTTGGATTTTGTAGATTTAGGCCTTGCTATACTGTCTTGATCTTCTTTTTTCGGTGTGGCGGCGCGTACGTCCGATTGATCTGTTTCCACATTGGTTTCCACGCGATCCCGTAAAAGCGACTGAGATTGTGATCGTGTGGACGGCATGGTGCTTGAGCAATGAGTAAGTAAAATGGTAAAAGCACGAGGTTATAGAATTTCTTCTCTCTTGATCCTCGTGGTCGTGGTCTCTAGGGCTCGAAGGTCCACATGTCGTGGATAGTCTTGGGTAGGCTTGATTAAGGAATAAAATTCTTGAACTCTTTCATAACTATATTTTCCAATTTTCCCAAAAGTAACAGACGCCGCGTAAAATTTTCGAATACTACCATAGATAATTCTTTTTTTTTTTTTTTAAACCTGTTGGCGACACTTATCCTATGACAAATATGTATGATAATTTTTCCTAGCAGCATTTTCTCAGAAGTAAGTATTTTTACTTGTGGCTTGAAGAAAACCAGAGAGGAGCCGGAACATTCCCAAAGCTATTTCTATCCAACTAGATATTATGTAGGTACAAAACCTTCCTTATCAAAAAATCCGTTTGATCTAGCTTTTGTCTTACTTTCAGTTCGCCCAACGAATCTAGGCATTCGTGAAGTTGGCCGTTTATCTGCGCAGTGACCACTTTTTCATACAACTTTACAAATGCCTAGATCCGTGGGCTCTTGAAGCTACTAATAACTATCAGTGACGGTGTGCATAGGGGTTGCGCAGACACTTGTCAAATCATTGATTTGTCAAATTGTATATGTTGCGTTAACTAAAAATTTAACTTTTTAATTATTACAATTGTTCAACAATAAAACTTTATTTTATCTAAAATTCTGCCTGTACATCTATAGTAGATGATTTATACAGAATCAGGAGATTCAGAAGCGAACCTATGCCTACACTCAAGGGGATGCTGTAGTGCCTGGGACATTGTATTTATTTACCTAGCCGCAGTATTATTTGGTGCTGTACCTACTTTAGTAGTACAAGAATAGATACTGTAGTAGCGCTACCTGTTAGGTACAGTCGCCTGCAAAGAGATGTATACGTACAGACATTCTACAATTTTTTAATCACACTCAATGAAAGTATCACACTATTTATATGCAATAACTTCAGAATACTATTGTTGCTACTAAGTATATAGTTAAAATTAAATGTATGTTAGTACAATCACTTTTCAGTTTTGATACGAACCAAATATCTATTTTTGTGTGTAAGTTTGTACTTGTTATTTCAGGCAAATGTACACTGTGAAGGCTCAAACCTATCAGCTTTTCAAGTACCTAAAAAAGTAAGTTCATATGAGTCTGTACGCAACTCAGGTGATAGTTTCTAGGCCGCGGTGTAAAGCCTCTGTCATTTCTTGTTGTCTGTCTGACAACCGCTGTCTTCATCTTTGTGGGTCATCATAAATGGGTTCTGCGCAGTGACTTTGGAGGGATTAAATTAATTGTGCGTAATGTACGTAATTGTTCAAGTTTTCACTTCTGTCGGCACTCTCGGAGTGCCACAATTTTTGCGTAGAAATTGTATGGAAAAAGTTTTTTGATTTTTTTTCAAAAAGTTACGATTTGATTTGGCATGTTACTTTGGGAAAAGTGTTCCTTCCTGGTGGGAAATAGCGTCGATTGAGACCGACTTCAAATCCAAAAATGCAGTTATTTTTATTTTCAAAATAAACCTATAGTTAGTATATATAGTAGACGTAAGCTTCACCTAGCATGCCTCCTTTTTGGCATTTTCAAGCATGAAGCACCTGCTTATCTTATTAAGAAGCTAAACAAGGCCTCAATCTTGAGGTCTAGAGAGCCCCGCCAGTGTTCGATGCAGCTTTTAACTCAGAAGCACAGGACAGCAGCCTTTAGAGGAAGCTTTCGTTATGCTGCATCGAAATGCTGGAATAATATACCACCGCCGATAAGGAACCTACAAAGTATTTATGGTTTTAAATTGCATTTAAAGAGATACCTATTCGATTGGCAAAAAAAGCAGGAACTTCTTAAACACGATACAAGTGCTATATAATTATCAAAGGCTAGTATTTACTACTTACATACATACTTGCTATTTCTGTTTATTAATATTAAGTATCTATTTATTCAGTTTGTACCATAATTATTTTATTTATTTATTTGTCTATGTGTATGTACATAATATAATACCTACCTATATATACGTATATGTTATATTATACCTTATACCTAATTAAAGAGTTATTTTCCATTTAGCTTTTATAATAAATAACTGATTTACCTACCAGTTATTGCTTTGCTCTTATATTACGTTGTTAAGTTGTTAATTTTGTCGTCTGTTATGAGTCCGCTACCTAATCATGTAATATTTTCGGTTCCAAAACGGCCCTAACGGAAGACCAGCGCTGGTTGTTCACAACCCAGCATATGCTGAGTTATGGCCCGTTTTGCAACATTTCGTTTCTTTCTTTTATTATATCTTCTGTGTACCTATTTTTTTTTTTTTTTTTTTTTTTTTTTATTTATTGGCCCACTAAACTGGACGTTACACATTACAAAGATTAAAAACAGTAGTACTCATATGTTGCAAATAAAATATTTTCTTTCTTTTCTTTTAGTTTCTTAAGAACAAAACCCTCAATGTTGTAAAATTTTGCCACACCTGTATATGGGTACTCAAGGTACAACCAAATTAAAAGTGAGTTAACACAGTGAAATAATAGTTTTAAATGATTCCAGACCGTGCGCGGCGCGGTGACAGGCGGTGACAGTCGGCGACGAGACGCCGCGACCGACGAGACTTACCTGAGACCCGCTACATGATGTAAGTTGCCGTCCCTCGCTCGACTCGATGCCGGATGTAAACAAACTTGCATCATTACACATTGGAACAATTCAGATCTATCAGATATCTATCAGATCGGTTATCGGTTGCAGATCGTGGGGCTCGAGATGCAGCGCGGCGGCGCAGCGTGGCTCGTGCTGGCGTGCGCGGCGTGGTGCGCGCGCGCCGGGCCCGGCCCTCCCGAGCCGGAGCTGCGCTTCACGCACCCGTTGTACAACGTGAGCGTGCCGGAGAACAGCCCGCCGCGCACCTACTGCCGGCCCCCGCCCGGCGCCGCGCCGCCCGCCGCGCGTCTGCCCGCGCCCGGCGCGCGCCTGCGCTTCCGCATCCGGCACGGCGACCGCGACAAGTTCTTCAAGGCGGAGGAGCGTTGCGTCGGCGACCTCTGCTTCCTGCTGGTGCGCACGCGCGCCGGCCACGCGGACGTGCTGAACCGCGAGCGGCGCGACTCGTACCGGCTGGAGGTGCGCGCGACCGCGCAGCTGCCGGACGGGCGCGCGCTCGAGGCGGACGCGACGCTCGCGGTCGCGGTGCTCGACGAGAACGACCTCAGCCCGCTGTTCTACCCGACCGAGTACGAGGCGAGCGTGCCGGAGGACGCGCCGCCGCACGCGAGCGTCGCGCGCGTGCGCGCCGAGGACGCGGACCTCGGCCTCAACGGGGAGATCTACTACGCGCTCGCCGAGCCGGACGCGCGCTTCGCGGTGCATCCGACCAGCGGGGTGGTCACGCTGACGCGCCGGCTCGTCGCCGCGGACGGGCCGGAGCTGCGCCTGGAGGTGCTCGCGCGCGACCGCGCCGCGCTGCGCGACCTCGGCGCCGCCGCGCCCGCCGCGCGCGCCGCGCTCACCGTGCGCGTGGCGCGCGTCAACCTGCACGCGCCGGAGCTGCGCGCGCGACACCTGCCGCAGCTGGCGGAGCGGGCGGGCGCGCAGGTGTACGCGGTGCTCGCCGCGACCGACGCGGACGAGGGCGAGGCGGGGCGCGTCGCGAGCCTCGAGATCGTGGACGGCGACCCGGACGGGCACTTCCGCGTGCGCGCAGCGGCGCAGGCGGCCGAGTGGGAGCTGGTCGCGCACGCGCTGCTCGACCGCGAGGCGGCGCCGCGCGGCTACAACCTGACTCTGCGCGCGCAGGACGCCGGGCTGCCGCCGCGCGCCGCGTACCTCGCGCTGCCGGTGACGCTCGCGGACGCGGACGACAACGCGCCGGTGTTCGCGCGCGAGCTGTACGAGGCGGCGGTGCCGGAGACCGCGCCGCCGAACTCGCCGCTGGTGCGGCTGAAGGTGAGCGACCGCGACGAGGGCCGCAACGCGCGCGTGCACATCGAGATCGTCGGCGGCAACGAGGGCGGCGAGTTCCGCCTGAACCCGGACACCGGCGTGCTGTACACCGCGCGCGCGCTCGACGCCGAGAGGAAGGCGCTCTACCACCTGACGGTGTCCGCGCTCGACCAGGCCGGCGCCGGCGCGGGCGCGCGCAAGCAGTCCTCCGCGAAGGTGCAGGTGCAGGTGCTCGACGCGAACGACAACGACCCCGCCTTCGAGACGGACGAGCTGCGCGTGAGCGTGCCGGAGAACGGGCCCGCGGGCGCCGTGCTGGCGCGCGTGCAGGCGCGCGACTCGGACGCCGGCGACAACGCGTACGTGTCCTACAGCCTGGCCAACCTGCGGCCGGTGCCCTTCGACGTGGACCCGTTCTCGGGCGCGGTGCGCGCGACGCGCCTGCTGGACTACGAGAGCATGCGCCGCGAGTGGACGCTGCGCGTGCGCGCCTCCGACTGGGGCGCGCCCTACCGGCGGCAGGCGGAGCTGCGGCTGACGGTGCGCATCGAGGACGTGAACGACAACCGGCCGCAGTTCGAGCGCGTGGACTGCTCCGGCCGGCTGCCGCGCTCGCTGCCGCAGGGCTCCGAGATAACGACGCTGTCCGCGATCGACTTCGACGCGGGCGACGTCGTCTCGTACCGGATCGCCGGCGGCAACGAGGACGGCTGCTTCGCGCTGGACGCGGCGACCGGCGTGCTGACGCTCGCGTGCGGGCTCGCGGCGGGCGCGGCGCGCGTGCTGAACGTGACCGCGACGGACGGCACGCACTTCGCGGACGCGAGCTCGCTGACGCTGCGCGAGGGCGCCGGCGGGGGCCCGCTGCGCGAGGGCGCCGGCGGGGGCCCGCTGCGCTGCCGCGAGACGGGCGCGGCGCGGCGGCTGGCCGAGCTGCTGGAGGCGGCGGCGCGCGCCAACTCGCCGCCGGACCCGGCCGACCTGTTCCCGGAGCCGCCGCCGCAGCGCGCGCTCAACAACCACGCGCCGGAGTTCATCGACTTCCCCGTCGAGGTCAAGGTGAGTGCATTCGCCACGATACGTCGAGGGATCCGAACCATCATTCAAAGGAGAAGGGGCGCTGATGTCTGTGGCTCCGACCTAAATATCATAAACTGCAAAGTAAATAATTTTTTTTTTTTTATGATCTACTATTTATTTAAGTAAGTATTTATCAGAATCAGAATCAGAATAATTTATTGGCAAAAATGATACACATTAACATTTTATAAATAAATTGGTAACTATAACAAATTCTGCCTCGTCAGTTTTTTAGTAGGTAATAGATTAATACAGTGTAGTATCACTTTTTTATGCGCGTTATGCAGTTTTATTTAATTTTATTTTATTGGAAAACTAACAGCTTTATAACAACTTCCTAGAACATACAGAAAAAATTAACAGGGGTAAGCCTTAACAGGAAGTAAAAATTATGGTAGTCTTAAGTGTAATATAAGAAGGTAATTACCTAAAGTATAATGAAAAGTTTGAAATATTATTGAAAAAAAGGAAGAAAGAAACAGAGCTATATGGATCGATTATTCTAGGATAATTAGATCACGATGTATAATGCTACGTTTATACTATCGTCATGCCACTGCTCATGCCGCTGCCGGAAATATTTCCCAAAATACTTCTGCGGCAATATCGACGTGAGTGGGGTGTTCACACTATGCCCTCATCATTCTTTTCTCCACGAGTTCCAGCATATCGACATTTTCAATGACAGTCTATGCTCCATATATAACAATTTAAGAGTATATTTAAGTTATGTTCATTTAAGATAGTTAAGCGCTTTGGACTTTTCTGTAAGCTTTCTATCTATTTTTAATAAATCATTTCATTTCATTTCATTTCATTTCATCATACTCATTTATTGATCAACTTTCAAACAAGAAATGTTCAACTTTAAAATGTTCAGAGAGCCGGACATCTCAGTTATTCTATTCAACTGTTATGTCCGCAGCACCTTGGAGTACTGCTCAGTGGTCTGGAGTCCTTTTTATGCATTACACATCAATAGAATTGAAAGGCTTCAAAAACAGTTCCTTTACCATCTCACCTTTGCCATTAATAAATGTCGCACGCTCACGTCTTACAACGCAAGACTGGAACATTTCAAAATGCACACATTAAATTATAGGAGAGAAGTCTCTGACATCATTTTCCTCTTTAAAATTATCCAGGGTAGCATTGACTGTCCAGATATATTGCACAAATTGCAGTTTAAAATTCCACGCCCCCTTAGTCGACTTCACAACCGTAAAACCTTTTTCCTTCCCACTTGTCGCACTAATTATATTCAAAATCCACCATTGTACCGTATTTGCTCACTGTATGATGTACACAGTAATCTTATTGACATTTTCGGTGCATCGGTCAACACAATTAAAAATAACCTGCTTGCGAACCCTGATTTAGGTTTGCAAGCCCCCAATGTTTAAATTAAATTAAATTCCTTCTTTAGCTATGTAATTCATGTATCTCTTGAATGTACTTTTCTACTTTATTTTTTACGCATGTTGTGCCTGCTTCTAGAAGGGCGTACACCGCGCTATTTTTATTGTACTACTGTTTTTAATCTTTGTTATGTGTAACGTCCAATTTAGTGGGCCAATAAATAAAAAAAAAAAAAAAAAGAATGACGTCGCTTTTCTTGGTGCGACAGCATTGTCTGCTTAGTTTAAGTCATTATATAAGTGTTTTAAATTTATACTTCTTCGATGTTAATCTTCTATTGGAATATTTTACAAATTCATACGGATGCGATTCCACACATCTCATACAGTCATACACTAATATACTTCAATGTATGGTTTTTAGCATGAGGATTAATTGAGGATATCATAAATTAACTGCTCAATTTCACAAAGTTCTAAAATTGTTATGGTTTGATAATTATTTCATACATAAATTACTTAACTTCGGGCAGCGAGTGAGGCATAATGTAAACACTCACTCGTGCTCGCGCTGCCTTCCTTTGACTTCCGCCCGAAAAACCGACAATCGAGGAAGCAGCGGGCAGTGGCAGTGTGGTCACCTGGTACTTTTTAACTCAAATATAGTACGTTTTTTAGCTCGCAACGTTCGCTAGAACCCACAGTAACAGGTGCCGCTGTGTCGCAGGTGAACGAGTCGGCGGCGCTGGGCACGACGCTGGTGCGGCTGCGCGCGCGCGACCGCGACCTCGGCTACAACGGCCTCGTCAGCTTCGGAGTGTCCGGCGGCGACCCGCACTCCGCCTTCCGGCTGGAGCCCGCCAGCGGCGAGCTGCAGCTCATCGGGCACCTGGACCGCGAGCGCGAGGCGGAGTACTTCCTGAACGTGACCGCCTGGGACCAGGGCGTGCCGCGGCGCGCCGCCTCGCGCCTGCTGCCGGTCACCGTGCTGGACGTGAACGACAACGCGCCGCGCTTCCGCCGCGCGCTCGCGAGCTTCCGCGTCACCGAGAACGCGCTCAACGGCACGGTCGTGTTCCGCGCGGAGGCGACCGACGCGGACGCCGGCGAGTTCGCGCGCCTCACGTACAGCCTGCTCGGCGCCGGCGCCGGCGACGACTTCTGCGTGGACGCGGCGAGCGGCGCGCTCGCGGTCTGCGCGCCGCTCGACCGCGAGCGTGCCGCGCTCTACGAGCTGACGCTGCGCGCGACCGACGGCGGCGGGCTGCACGCGGACGCCTGCGTGCGCGTCGCGGTCGACGACGTGAACGACAACGCGCCGCGCTTCGGCCTCGGCTCGTACTCGGCGCGCGTGCGCGAGGACGTGCCGGTCGGCACGCTGGTCGCCGCGCTGGAGGCGTTCGACCCGGACCTCGGCGCGGGCGGGCGGATCTCCTACAGCCTGCCGGACGCGGGGCCGGACGCGGCGTTCGGCATCGACGCGGAGTCGGGCGCGCTGCGCACGCTGCGCGCGCTCGACTTCGAGGAGCGGCAGGTGCACGGCGTGACCGTGCGCGCGACCGACGGCGGCGCGCCCGCGTTGTGGGCGGAGGTGGCGCTGATCGTCGAGGTGGAGGACGTCGACGAGAACGCGCACGCGCCGCGCTTCGCCGCCTTCCCGGTGCTGGAGGCGGCGGTGCGCGAGGACGCGGCGCCGGGCGCGCGCGTGCTGGACGCGCCCGCCGCCGACGCCGACCCGCCGGGCCGCGACTCGCGCCTCGCCTACTACATCGTCGCCGGCTCGGGCATGGCGCACTTCGGCGTCGACGACACCGGTGAGCGTCGCCCCGAGCGCCGCGCTCTCCCCGCGGCCGGCCCGCTCTGACCGCTCTCTCGTCCCGCAGGCACCGTCCGCACGCTGCTGCCGCTGGACCGCGAGACGGAGGACCGCTACTGGCTGACGCTCTGCGCGCAGGACCACGGGCTGGTGCCCAAGCTGGCGTGCATCGAGGTGAGCATGCCCGACCGCCGCGGTTCTACCCGTTCGATCGTCATCTCATTTCTGAAATCCGTGATCGTGACCGACGCCGCGGCGCTCTCGCAGGTGTACATCTCGGTGGAGGACGTGAACGACTCGGCGCCGTGGCCCGCGCGCGCCGCCTACAGCGCGAGCGTGACGGAGGGCGCGGCGGCGCGCACGCGCGTGGCGGCCGTGCGCTGCGAGGACGGGGACCTGGCGCCCGACCCGCCGCCGCTGCGGTACTCCATCGTCGCCGGGAATCCGGACGGACTCTTCTCGATCGACGAGGACACCGGTCCGTAGCCCGACGGTCGCCGAGGATCGCGTCGCGGGCGAATCCTGCGACGATCGGTCTCCTCTCGTTCCAGGCGACATCGAGACGACCGGGCGCGCGCTGGACCGCGAGACGCGCGCCGAGCACGCGCTGGAGGTGCGCTGCTCGGACGGCGCGCTCGCGGGCACCGTGCGCGTGCACGTCGCCGTGCTCGACGTGAACGAGCACGCGCCCGCCTTCACGCAGCGGTACTACGAGCTGCGCGCGCCGGAGCCGGAGCGCGCGGCCGCCGGCGCCGCGCCCGCGGAGCCCGCCAGCGCCGAGTGGGACGCGGAGGAGGACGAGGAGGGCTCCGGGCGCGCCGCCTGGGAGCACGCGCCGGAGCCGGAGCCCGCGTGGCCGGCGCTCGGCGCGGTGCTGGCGCTGGACGCGGACGCGGGCGCCAACGGCACCGTGCGCTACTGGTCGCGGGCGCGGGGCGCGGCGCGCGGCGCGGTGCTGGTGGGGGCGCGCAGCGGCCGGCTGCTGCTGGCGCCGGGCGCGGCGTGGCGCGCGGGCGCCGCGTACGAGGTGGCGCTGCGCGCGTGCGACGGCGGCGTGCCCGCGCGCTGCGGCGTGGCGCGCGCGGCGCTGCGGGCGGCCGCGCGGGGCGGCGGCGCGGCGCCGCGCTTGGCGCCGCCGCCGCCGCTGCAGGCCGCGGAGCTGGACGCGCCCGGGTTCCTGCTGGCGGTGCTGCAGGCGACGGACCCGGAGGGCGACGCGGTCTACTACGACATCGTGGGTGAGCGCCGCCGATGTTCGCCGATCCCTGATGATGTTGGAACGATTGAATACCCTACATATTATTTTGGCTACAGAATGTATCGTTTGCCTTGCCTTGTCGCGATTCATTTTTTTATGAAAACGAAAATGTACGATTTTTATGTGTTCCAGCAACATTATGCCCAAAACCTTTGAATCTAATCTCATAGCCCTTATACATTGTGATCTAATTATCCTAGAATAATCGATTCATATAGCTCTGTTTCTTTCTTTTTTTTTATAACATTTCAAACTTTTCATTATACTTTAGGTAATTACCTTAAGTAAGTTGTTATTTTATTTTATTTTATTTTATTTTATTGGAAAACTAACAGCTTTATAACAACTTCCTAGAACATACAGAAAAAATTAACAGGGGTAAGCCTTAAAAAGTTTTCGCTAATAGGTACAATGGTAGTGGAAGTAAAAATTATAGTAGTCTTAAGTGTAACATAAGAAGGTAATTACCTAAAGTATAATGAAAAGTTTCAAATATTATAAAAAAAAAGAAAGAAAGAAACAGAGCTATATGAATCGATTATTCTAGGATAATTAGATCACAATGTATAAGGGCTATGAGATTAGATTCAAGGGTTTTGGGATATTTTCAGAACCAGTTAAGCTTGAGCAAAAAAGTTATCGTTAATAAGTTTTCTAAACATATTGCGTCTTGTCGAAAATAAGTCAACATGCATAGAATAGTGAGAATTAAAATTTGTAAAAGTGCGCGGGAAGAAAGAGTTTCCACGATAGTTTGTTAGAGGGCAGGGAGAATAGAGTTGGAGGTGACTTTTGCGGGATGTGATGGGTGGCGTAACAAGCTTTATTTCAGCCAGTAGGGACGAAGTTGTTATAAAGCTGTTAGTTTTCCAATAAAATAAAATAAAAATAAAGGCAGACAAAGCATCTAAAACTGCAAAAAAATTAAATACCTACTTACTTACAAATTTAAAAATAAAAATAAAAAATTGTGGCACTCCGGGAGTGCCGACAGAAGTGAAAACTTGAACAATTACGTACATTACGCACAATGAATTTTATCCCTCCAAAGTTACTGCGCAGAACCCATTTATGATGACCCACAAAGATGAAGACAGCGGTTGTCAGACAGACAACAAGAAATGACAGAGGCTTTACACCGCGGCCTAGAAATTAACACCTGAGTTGCGTACAGACTCATATGAACTTACTTTTTTTGGTACTTGAAAAGCTGAGGCTTGTGCCTTCACAGTGTACATTTGCCTGAAATAACAAGTACAAACTTACAAAAATAGATATTTGGTTTGTATCAAAACTGAAAAGTGATTGTACTAACATACATTTAATTTTAACTATGTACTTAGTAGCAAAAATAGTATTCTGAAGTTATTGCATATAAATAGTGTGATACTTTCATTGAGTGAGTGTGATTCAAAAATTGTAGAATGTCTGTACGTATACATCTCATTGCAGGCGACTGTACCTAACAGGTAGCGCTACTACAGTATCTATTCTTGTACTACTAAAGTAGGTACAGCAGCTAAATTAATACTACAGCAGCTAGGTAAATAAATACAATGTCCCAGGCACTACAGCATCGTCTTGAGTGTAGGCATAGGTTCGCTCCTGAATCTCCTGATTCTGTATAAATCATCTAGTATAGATGTACCTACAGAGGCAGAGGTTTTAGATAAAATAAAGTGTTATTGTTGAACAATTGTAATAATTTAAAAGTTAAATTTATAGTTAACGCAACATATACAATTTGACAAATCAATGATTTGACAAGTGTCTGCGTAACCCCTATGCACACCATCACTGATAGTTATTAGTAGCTTCATGCAACTCAGGAGCCCACGGATCTAGGCATTTGTAAAGTTGTATGAAGATCCGTTGGGCGAACTGAAAGTAAGACAAAAGCTAGATCAAACGGATTTTTTGATAAGGAAGGTTTGTACATACTTAACTAGTTGGATAGAAATAGCTTTGGGAATGTTCCGGCTCCTCTCTGGTTTTCTTCAAGCCACAAGTAATAGTACATTATGGTACTAGTGTGTAACATTGGTGATTACCGCCGAGGTGTTTTTAAGAGCCGAGCCGTTAGGCGAGGCTCTTAACAGAACCGAGGACGGTAATCATCAATACACACGTGTATCAAACGACGTTTTTCAACACACTTGTGAATAAAATAACAATAAAAACTCATTTTCAACAGTGAAAACGAGTTGTGAAAAATGTTTCGCTATTGCGGGAAAAATTAATCAGTTTTCCTATGCGCGCGCATTGCGATCGGCCACAGACTATATTTCCGCGCCGCGCATAGGGTTTGCGGCCTATTCTGCCACGTACAAAATGGGGAATTTAAAGTTTTCTTTTATTACAGAGAAAACAAAAGTTATATTTGAGTGAAAGTTTTATTTATTAAACACGTACGAGTTAAAATTATCTATTTAAATTAGAAGTTGCATGAAATGAGCAAGCAATAGGAACATTAATTTATTTGTTCTTATTGAACACGATCTTTTTTCTGAATAAAAACTTTTTAAAGAACAAAGCAACTCAACCAATAAAATTAAAAAAAAAATTCTATTACTCACTAGTGAGTTATAGTAATGAAAAAGTCACAGTTTGATTATGGGTGTCATTATGTGCCTAATTGCGGTGACCATAGAGCCACTTTATGAGCAAGTGTGTTGAAAAAATACTTACCTACTTCTGAGAAAACGCTGCTAGGAAAAATTATCATACATATTTGTCATAGGATAAGTTATAATCAAAAAATGAGAAATCACAGCTGTGTTTGAGTCATGTACCAATGCAATGTACCAATGTGAAGGTTTTTGTTTTTGTTTTTATATAAAGTCGGTGGGTAGGTACCCTACTTGTTTATGTTCTTACATCAAATACTTTATTAGCTTTCATCATCCAAATCCAAACAGACACCGTGAGCTTGAGCATAATAAACTTGAAAAATCCGAAATAATCACACATCACTCGGTAAGTTTGTATGTAATGTAACACAATTAAATAGTACAAAAAAATACATACAATCCTCAATTTTCACCCTTCTACGATCAACCCTTATTTTTTAATAGCGATATAATGGAAAAACAACGTTTGCCGCGGGTCAGCTAGTAATATAATAAATCTGAAAGTTTGTGAGTTTATGTGATTTATGTGTTTATGTTAGGTACCTAACTTGCCTCAGCTCCCACTATTTTCCTTTTCTGAATAAAACTAGGTTTGATTCGGCCGAATCCAGACCTAGTTTTATTTTAGTTTTTATTGTGGTTAGTGGTTATGGTGTAATTTTAGGAAAACTCACACCATATCACCACTCACCAGTACACTCTGAAGCCAGTGCTGGAGAATGAACACTCGTGGCCTAGGCCCGTGAGCTTTATTTAATGTTCTCCTTCTCCTTCAAGAAGATCTTGATCGCCTCGACTCATACTGTCTGGTGACCTCAATGCTAGCAAATGTAATGTCATAACCTATACTAGGAAAACCAATGTTATTAATTTTGCCTATACCCTAAAGGGACATGTCCTCCAGAGAGTGACTGAAATAAGAGATTTGGGTGTCATACATGATTCCAAGCTTATATTTGATTCACATGTATCATCAATTGTTAAGAAAGCTTAAGATTTATAATGCGATCTTCTAAAGACCTTGTGAATGTTAAAACAATCTGGATCCTTTATAGTACCTATGTATGTGAGATGTCACTTGGATGGAATATGCTTCCCAAGTGTGGAACCCAGCTTACGAAATATTTTATTTTTCAACACACTTGCTCATAAAGTGGCTCTATGGTCACCGCAATTAGGCACATAATGACACCCATAATCAAACTGTGACTTTTTCATTACTATAACTCACTAGTGAGTAATAGAATTTTTTTTTAATTTTATTGGTTGAGTTGCTTTGTTCTTTAAAAAGTTTTTATTCAGAAAAAAGATCGTGTTCAATAAGAACAAATAAATTAATGTTCCTATTGCTTGCTCATTTCATGCAACTTCTAATTTAAATAGATAATTTTAACCTGTGTGAACCTGGAACCCGACTTGAAGAAATCGAATTTTTTTTTTATGCATTCGTTTGTACTATGTATGTACTTGTTTGTACCAACTTTTTTTTCGTTTGTACCTCAATGGGTTCGGACATATCGAAGATTTTAAAATACTCAGAACCCGACTTGAAGGAATCAAAATTTTTTTTAATGCATTCGTTTGTACTCAGTATGTACTTGTTTGTACCACCAAGCGTTTCGTTTGTACCTCAAGGGGTTCGAACATAGCAAGTTTTCAAAAATTTCGAATGAGGTAAATCAGACAGTTTTCGAGATAATCAAAATTTGCGAGCGGGTTATGATCAACCATCGTTTGTACCCGTTTGTACCACCAAGCGTTTCGTTTGTACCTCAAGGGGTTCGAACATAGCAAGTTTTCAAAAAATTCGATTGACGTAAATCGGCCAGTTTTTGAGATAATCAAAATCTGCGAGCGGGTTATGATTAACCATCGTTTGTACCCGTTTGTACCACCAAGCATTTCGTTTGTACCTCAAGGGGTTCGAACATAGCAAGTTTTCAAAAAATTCGATTGACGTAAATCGGCCAGTTTTTGAGATAATCAAAATCTGCGAGCGGGTTATGATTAACCATCGTTTGTACCCGTTTGTACCACCAAGCATTTCGTTTGTACCTCAAGGGGTTCGAACATAGCAAGTTTTCAAAAATTTCGATTGACGTAAATCGGACAGTTTTCGAGATAATCAAAATCTGCGAGGGGGTTATGATTAACCATCGTATGTACCCGTTTGTACCACCAAGTGTTTCGTTTGTACCTCAAGGGGTTCGAACATAGCAAGTTTTCAAAAATTTCGAATGAGGTAAATCGGACAGTTTTTGAGATAATCAAAATCTGCGAGCGGGTTATGATTAACCATCGTTTGTACCCGTTTGTACCACCAAGCATTTCGTTTGTACCTCAAGGGGTTCGAACATAGCAAGTTTTCAAAAATTTCGATTGACGTAAATCGGCCAGTTTTTGAGATAATCAAAATCTGCGAGCGGGTTATGATTAACCATCGTTTGTACCCGTTTGTACCACCAAGCATTTCGTTTGTACCTCAAGGGGTTCGAACATAGCAAGTTTTCAAAAATTTCGAATGAGGTAAATCGGACAGTTTTTGAGATAATCAAAATCTGCGAGCGGGTTATGATTAACCATCGTTTGTACCCGTTTGTACCACCAAGCGTTTCGTTTGTACCTCAAGGGGTTCGAACATAGCAAGTTTTCAAAAAATTCGATTGACGTAAATCGGCCAGTTTTCGAGATAATCAAAATCTGCGTGGGGGTTATGATTAACCATCGCTTGTACCCGTTTGTACCACCAAGCATTTCGTTTGTACCTCAAGGGGTTCGAACATAGCAAGTTTTCAAAAAATTCGATTGACGTAAATCGGCCAGTTTTCGAGATAATCAAAATCTGCGTGCGGGTTATGATTAACCATCGTTTGTACCCGTTTGTACCACCAAGCATTTCGTTTGTACCTCAAGGGGTTCGAACATAGCAAGTTTTCAAAAATTTCGATTGACGTAAATCGGACAGTTTTCGAGATAATCAAAATCTGCGAGGGGGTTATGATTAACCATCGTATGTACCCGTTTGTACCACCAAGCATTTCGTTTGTACCTCAAGGGGTTCGAACATAGCAAGTTTTCAAAAATTTCGATTGACGTAAATCGGCCAGTTTTTGAGATAATCAAAATCTGCGAGCGGGTTATGATTAACCATCGTTTGTACCCGTTTGTACCACCAAGCATTTCGTTTGTACCTCAAGGGGTTCGAACATAGCAAGTTTTCAAAAATTTCGAATGAGGTAAATCGGACAGTTTTTGAGATAATCAAAATCTGCGAGCGGGTTATGATTAACCATCGTTTGTACCCGTTTGTACCACCAAGCATTTCGTTTGTACCTCAAGGGGTTCGAACATAGCAAGTTTTCAAAAATTTCGATTGACGTAAATCGGCCAGTTTTTGAGATAATCAAAATCTGCGAGCGGGTTATGATTAACCATCGTTTGTACCCGTTTGTACCACCAAGCATTTCGTTTGTACCTCAAGGGGTTCGAACATAGCAAGTTTTCAAAAATTTCGAATGAGGTAAATCGGACAGTTTTTGAGATAATCAAAATCTGCGAGCGGGTTATGATTAACCATCGTTTGTACCCGTTTGTACCACCAAGCGTTTCGTTTGTACCTCAAGGGGTTCGAACATAGCAAGTTTTCAAAAAATTCGATTGACGTAAATCGGCCAGTTTTCGAGATAATCAAAATCTGCGTGGGGGTTATGATTAACCATCGCTTGTACCCGTTTGTACCACCAAGCATTTCGTTTGTACCTCAAGGGGTTCGAACATAGCAAGTTTTCAAATAATTCGATTGACGTAAATCGGCCAGTTTTCGAGATAATCAAAATCTGCGAGCGGGTTATGATTAACCATCGTTTGTACCCGTTTGTACCACCAAGCATTTCGTTTGTACCTCAAGGGGTTCGAACATAGCAAGTTTTCAAATAATTCGATTGACGTAAATCGGCCAGTTTTCGAGATAATCAAAATCTGCGAGCGGGTTATGATTAACCATCGCTTGTACCCGTTTGTACCACCAAGCATTTCGTTTGTACCTCAAGGGGTTCGAACATAGCAAGTTTTCAAATAATTCGATTGACGTAAATCGGCCAGTTTTCGAGATAATCAAAATCTGCGAGCGGGTTATGATTAACCATCGTTTGTACCCGTTTGTACCACCAAGCATTTCGTTTGTACCTCAAGGGGTTCGAACATAGCAAGTTTTCAAAAATTTCGATTGACGTAAATCGGACAGTTTTCGAGATAATCAAAATCTGCGAGGGGGTTATGATTAACCATCGTATGTACCCGTTTGTTCCACCAAGTGTTTCGTTTGTACCTCAAGGGGTTCGAACATAGCAAGTTTTCAAAAATTTCGAATGAGGTAAATCGGACAGTTTTAGAGATAATCAAAATCTGCGAGCGGGTTATGATTAACCATCGTTTGTACCCGTTTGTACCACCAAGCATTTCGTTTGTACCTCAAGGGGTTCGAACATAGCAAGTTTTCAAAAATTTCGAATGAGGTAAATCGGACAGTTTTTGAGATAATCAAAATCTGCGAGCGGGTTATGATTAACCATCGTTTGTACCCGTTTGTACCACCAAGCATTTCGTTTGTACCTCAAGGGGTTCGAACATAGCAAGTTTTCAAAAATTTCGATTGACGTAAATCGGA
Source organism: Epirrhoe tristata (assembly GCA_951394285.1). NCBI lineage: Eukaryota > Metazoa > Arthropoda > Insecta > Lepidoptera > Geometridae > Epirrhoe > Epirrhoe tristata. The sequence continues at coordinate 12,196,740 of OX596142.1, forward strand.
CAGTTTTCGAGATAATCAAAATCTGCGAGGGGGTTATGATTAACCATCGTATGTACCCGTTTGTACCACCAAGCATTTCGTTTGTACCTCAAGGGGTTCGAATATAGCAAGTTTTCAAAAATTTCGATTGACGTAAATCGGCCAGTTTTCGAGATAATCAAAATCTGCGAGGGGGTTATGATTAACCATCGTTTGTACCCGTTTGTACCACCAAGCATTTCGTTTGTACCTCAAGGGGTTCGAACATAGCAAGTTTTCAAAAATTTCGATTGACGTAAATCGGCCAGTTTTCGAGATAATCAAAATCTGCGTGGGGGTTATGATTAACCATCGCTTGTACCCGTTTGTACCACCAAGCATTTCGTTTGTACCTCAAGGGGTTCGAACATAGCAAGTTTTCAAAAAATTCGATTGACGTAAATCGGCCAGTTTTTGAGATAATCAAAATCTGCGAGCGGGTTATGATTAACCATCGTTTGTACCCGTTTGTACCACCAAGCGTTTCGTTTGTACCTCAAGGGGTTCGAATATAGCAAGTTTTCAAAAATTTCGATTGACGTAAATCGGCCAGTTTTCGAGATAATCAAAATCCGCGAGCGGGTTATGATTAACCATCGTTTGTACCCGTTTGTACCACCAAGTGTTTCGATTGTACCTCAAAGGGTTCGAACATAGCAAGTGGTGGTACAAAATACAATACGAAATTTTTGAAAACTTGCTATGTTCGAACCCCTTGAGGTACAAACGAAACGCTTGGTGGTACAAACAAGTACATACTGAGTACAAACGAATGCAATAAAAAAAATTTTGTTTCCTTCAAGTCGGGTTCTGAGTATTTTAAAATCTTCGATATGTCCGAACCCATTGAGGTACAAACGAAAAAAAAGTTGGTACAAACAAGTACATACATAGTACAAACGAATGCATAAAAAAAAAATTCGATTTCTTCAAGTCGGGTTCCAGGTTCACACAGGTATAATTTTAACTCGTACGTGTTTAATAAATAAAACTTTCACTCAAATATAACTTTTGTTTTCTCTGTAATAAAAGAAAACTTTAAATTCCCCATTTTGTACGTGGCAGAATAGGCCGCAAACCCTATGCGCGGCGCGGAAATATAGTCTGTGGCCGATCGCAATGCGCGCGCATAGGAAAACTGATTAATTTTTCCCGCAATAGCGAAACATTTTTCACAACTCGTTTTCACTGTTGAAAATGAGTTTTTATTGTTATTTTATTCACAAGTGTGTTGAAAAACGTCGTATGATACACGTGTGTATTGATGATTACCGTCCTCGGTTCTAAAAACACCTCGGCGGTAATCACCTATGTTACACACTAGTACCATAATGTACTATTATTGGAAAACTAACAGTTTTATAACAACTTCCTAGAACATACAGAAAAAATTAACAGGGGTAAGCCTTAACAAGTTTTCGCTAATAGGTACAATGGTAGTGGATATCACACACATACAGAATAAATATCAGTTAGTACGGTAGGACAAGTGTCTGGGATTTTTAACATATTATCCCGATCATACATCCCGCTCCGGGACCGCCATGTTGTTATTAAATTTTTGTTAAATACCTATAATAAACCCGTGCGAAGCCGGGGCGGACAGCTAGTAAATAAATAAATAAAATACAGAAGTGTCCTACATCTCGAGAAAAAAAATACTGTATAATTTTATGCCAATTCTTTAATTTTTGTTCCGTTCCTGTAGTCCGTTAGTTAGTCCATGAGTGTAGTATGTTGATGTCCGTCGCGTTGTCAGACGGCGACCCGCGGCAGGAGTTCCACCTCGGGCGCGAGGACGGCAGCCTCGTGCTCGCCAAGCGGCTCGTGTGGGAGCGTCAGCCCGCCTACACGCTGAACGTGTCCGTCAGCGACGGCCGCCGCGCCTCCTTCGCGGCCGTCAGCGTCGCGGTCGTCAACGACGCGGACGAGGGCGGCGTCGCCTTCTCGCAGGACGAGTACCTCGTGTCGTGCGGCGAGGACGCGGCGGTCGGCGCGGTGCTCGCGCGGCTGTCCGCGCGCGCCGCGGGCGGCGGCCGCCTGCTGTACGGGCTGCACGCGGCGCGCGCGCCCGCCTCGCTGGCGCTGTTCCGTCTGCACGAGCGGGACGGCACGCTCGAGCTCGCGCAGCCGCTGCCGCGCGGCGCGCGCCTGCATCTGCTGACCGTGTGGGCGCGCGACTCGGCGCCGCGCGCCTCCCGCGCGTTCGCACGCGTGCGCGTCGCCGTCGGCGCGGCGGCGGGCCGGCCGCCCGCGTGGGGCCGGCGGCTCGCGGAGGCGCGCGTCGGGCGCGGCGCGGCGGCCGGCACGCTGGTGGCGGCGCTGCGCGCGCGCGCACAGGACGGCGCGGCGCTGCGCTACTCGCTGGCGAGCGGGGACGCGGGCCAGTTCTCGGTGGAGCCGGAGCTGGGCGACGTGCGGCTGGCGCGGGCGCTGCCGGCGCGGGGCGCGCGCGAGTACGCGCTGCAGGTGCGCGCGGCCGCGCCGCCGCCGCAGGAGGGCGCGGCGACGCTGCCGCTGCACGTCGTCATCGTCGAGCCGGACGACGCCCCGCCCAGGTAATCCGCTCGAACCCGCGGAAGAAGCGGTCTCACCCCCCGATAGGTTCGGAGATGAGCGTCGGGATATCCGGTAGGTAGGCTAGGCTGAATAATTTTAATCTTTTTTTTTCTGTTTTTGTCTTTATCTTAAATTTTTTGTCAGATTTACATCATCGGAGTACATATGCGAGGTGTACGAGAACGAGCCGGCCGGCGTGTCGCTGGCGACCCTGGAGGCGCGCGGCGGCTCCTCGCCGTGGTACTCGCTCAGCGGCGGCGGCGGCCTGTTCCGGCTGAACCCCGCCGCCGGCCTGCTCGCCACCGCCGCGCCGCTCGACTTCGAGCGCCAGCCGCTCTACAACCTCACCGTCACCGCGCTGAACATGGTGAGTCCTCCGTCTCTCTCGCTCTGTCCCCGCGTGTCCCCGAGCGGGCGCTCACCTCCCGGCGTGCGCAGGGCGGCGGCGAGGCGCAGGCGCGCGTCACCGTGCACGTGCTGGACCGCAACGAGTACCCGCCGACGCTGGTCGCGCGCCGGTTCGAGGGCCGCGTGTCGGAGGCGGCGCCGGCGGGCGCGCTGGTGGCGCGCGCGGACGCCGCCGGCTCGCCGCTCGTGCTGGACACGCACGACGCGGACTCGCCGGCGCACCAGCAGCGCGCCTACGAGATCTCCCCGCCGGCCGCCGCGGCGCTGTTCCGCGTGGAGCCGGCGACGGGCGCGCTGCGCACGCGCCGCGCGCTGGACCACGAGCGCGCCGCGCGGCACGAGTTCACCGTGCGCGCGCTGGACGCGGGCTCGCCGCGCCAGCCGCCCGGCGCGCCGGCGACCGTGCTCGTGCACGTGCTGGACGTGAACGACTGCCCGCCGGAGTTCGAGCGCGAGTCGTACTCGGCGACCGCGCTGCTGCCGACCGCGGCGGGCGTGCTGCTGCTGCGCCTGGCCGCGCGGGACCCGGACCCGCCGGCGGGCGGCGCGCTGCACTACGACATCATCGAGGGCGACCCGGGCGGGCTGTTCTCTCTGAGCGCGGACGGCTCGCTGACGGCGGCGGGCGCGCTGGAGCCGGGCACGCACCGCCTGCGCGTGCGCGCGTCGGACGGGCGGTACGCGGGCACTGCGCGCGTGGAGGTGGTCGCGCGCGCGCTGGAGCCGGCCGGGCTGGCCTTCCAGCGCGCGGAGTGGCGCGGCTCGGTGCCGGAGAACTGCACGAAGCCGAGCACGGTGGCCGTGCTGAGCGTGCTCGGCGCCGCGCTGGACGAGCACGTCGAGTTCCGGATCCTGAACCCCACCGACGGATTTGAGGTACTGCTTTTTATGTCAGAGGAAAGTTACATTCAGAGCAGCATGGCTTTCTAGTTTCTACCCAAAAAATCTACGACAATAGTGTTGAGGACAATAGTGTTGAGACCCGCGGTCCCTCGGGATTTTTTCATTTTTTCGGGATAAAAAGTGGCCTATGTCCTTCCCTGGGATACAACTTTTAACTATGCCAAATTTCAGCTTAATCTGTTCAGCGGTTTGGGCGTGAAAGCGTAACAAACAGACAGACAGATGGACAGACAGACAGACAGAGTTACTTTCACATGTATAATATTATAGTATGGATAAATAGTGTGATACTTTCATTGAGTTGGGTTCCTTACAAAAATTTTGTTTTCCTTACAAACATTTTGTTAGGGATGAGGGGTCAAGCCATATTGGTTGACACCGCGGAGTCGCCGTAGCGCCTTACGATCACGTGAAGATGCGTCTTAGGTCACGTGATCGTAAGGCGTCTTAGGTCACGTGACTTCGCCAGTTGAATCCAAAGTTTTTTACTCATTTCAATACTATTGTCTATATTGTATATCTCGCTGCCGCCAAGGTTTGAATCTGGAAGAGGACAAATAAAAAAAAAATAAAAAAAAATGGACCGATTCACAAAGCCAACTACTAACGCGCCTAAAGAAGTTTTCACTTCAAAAAATTAAAATAACACACTCATCATCATGCTACCTCAACTCTTGTGACAAAATTTTCCAGTATGACAAATAAGTGAGCGAACAAGTACTACATCGCAACATGACATTTCATAGTATGTTGTGACATGACATTGTCCCACCTCACCAATGAAAATGAGGCCCTCATACAAACTCATTTTGAAACCGTGTCCTACCCATCACTATCGACAACGAATTCGGTTGGATTTGTTAATGATCTCTCTCAAGCTATAGATGATGGAAGCGAGATCCATGCTGTTTATACAGATTACAGTAATTCATCTATCGCTCGAGATGATATATACAAACACTCCCGATTCAGGTTGTTTTTTCCTAGTGCTTAAGGAACTTGAAATGTATCCTCAGGTGGGCGCGACATCGGGCGCGGTGCGCAGCACGGGGCTGGCGCTGGACCGCGAGCAGCGCGCCGCCTACACGCTGCTGGTGGAGGCGCGCGGGGGCGGCGGGGGCGGCGGGGGCGGCGGGGGCGCGGAGCGCGTGGCGCGCGCCGTGCTGCACGTGGCCGTCACCGACGTCAACGACAACTGTCCCGTGTTCGTCGGCCGGCCGTACCACGCGGCGGTGCGCGCCGGCGCCGAGCCGGGCGCGCCCGTGCTGCGCGTGCGCGCCGACGACGCGGACGCCGGCGACAACGGCGAGGTGCGCTACGAGATGAAGCGCGGCCACGGCGAGCTGTTCCGCGTCGACCGCCGCACCGGCGACATCACGCTCAAGCAGACGCTCGACGCGCACAACCAGCTGTACGAGCTCGTGATCGCGGCCTTCGACGGAGGTGAGCGCGAGGTGGCAATGGCAAGCGGGGCGGGGCCGGGCTGTCGGCCCTCGCTGACGGCGTGGTGTGCGCAGGCGTGCCGGCGTGCGGCGCGGAGGCGCGGGTGTCGGTGCGCGTGTGGGGCGCGGGCGCGGCGCCGGGCTGGCAGCGCGCGCACTACGTGCTGGAGGCGCGCGAGGACGCGGCGCCGGGCGCGGCGCTGGGCCCGCCGCTGCAGGCGAGCTCGCCGCTCGGCCGGCAGCTGATCTACACGCTGGTGCAGGAGCCCGGGGCGCCGCCGCTGCCGATCGAGATCCACTTCGACACGGGTGAGTTGGGGCGCGACGCCGCGCGCGCTGCCGCGACGCTCTAATGACCGATGTTTTGTCCCGCAGCGGCCGACGGAGGCGAGAACCCATGTGAGTACCGTCCCGGATCTTGCGGTCTCGTTGTCGCTTGTCTTGTCGCGGACCTCGCACGCCTCTCTTTCGCACGTTCACGATTCACGATCCATCTTATTTCACCAATTTAGTTACCGAGAGAAAGGCTGATGAATAGTTTTTTCTAACTGTACGTAGCAACTTATAAGAAATCATTTTTAAGCGAAACTTAATTTTTTTGAGATAAAAAAATATTTATTAGCAAAGTGGAACTTCCTCAAAAATAGAATAATTTAAAAAGTTATGCATGGTCTCCTAAAAACGTTTTCCTGTAACTATAATGATTAAAAATCCACCCTGTATATCTCAAAACTAAAGGGTCAGATTTGGATGCCCCTTTGCACAAATATGTAAATGAGGCATCCCTACACAAATACCATTACAGTATCGCTATTGGTTCAAAAACCACGTCCTAAATCTTTGAAACATTTTTTTTTGGGATTTTAGCATTTGTTTCGCTGACTGTACTGTTTTTCCAAAATGTGTAAATGCAGTTTTGAATATCTCAAAAAGTTATAAATAGCCTCCTACAAATGTTTTCGTGTAACTAGAACGGTTAAGGTCAACATCGGTCAACACAATTAAAAATAACCTGCTTGCGAACCCTGATTTAGGTTTGCAAGCCCCCAATGTTTAAATTAAATTAAATTCCTTCCTTAGCTATGTAATTCATGTATCTCTTGAATGTACTTTTCTACTTTCTTTTTTACGCATGTTGTGCCTGCTTCTAGAAGGGCGTACACCGCGCTATTTTTATTGTACTACTGTTTTTAATCTTTGTAATGTGTAACGTCCAGTTTAGTGGGCCAATAAATAAAAAAAAAAAAAAAAAAAAAAAAAAAAGTACCTGACCTATGAGCTAGTCTCGAAATTCCACCCTGTATATCTCAAAACTGCCGGGTCAGATTTTGATGCCCCTTTACATATGGATGAAGTTGAAGTATCTATACAGAAATACTATTACAGTATTGTTATTGGTTCAAATTCCGCTTATGGTCAGCACTTTTTTCGCTGACTGTACATTTTTTCCAAAATGTGTGAATGCAGTTTTGAATATCTCAAAAAGTTATGGATGGTTTCCTAGGAACGTTTTCCTGTAACTAGAACGGTTAAGGTACCTGACCTATGAGATAGTCTCGAAATTCCAACCTGTATATCTCAAAACTGTAGGGTCAGATTTAATGCCCCTTTGCATATGGATGTAGTTGAGGTATTTCTACAAAAATACTATTACAGTATCGCTATTGGTTCAAAGACCGCTTTTGGTCAGCACTTTTTTCGCTGACTGTACACTTTTACCAAAATGATTTAGTGCAGTTTAGAATACCTCAAAAAGTTATGCATGGTCTTCTAAAAACGGTTTCCTGTAACTATAATGATTAAAAATCCACCCTGTATATCTCAACTCTGCAGGGTCAGATTTTGATGCCCCTTTGCACAAATATGTGGATGAGGCATCCCTACACAAATACCATTACAGTATCGCTATTGGTTCATAGACCACGTCCCATACAACTTTGAACAGTCTTGTTTAGCAAGCTTATCCCATTATTCAAGTCTGGCAATGAAAGCGACCCTGCTAACTACAGACAGTAGGACTGGATGGAATAAAGGTGTTTCCAAATAGTTCGATCCGTCAGTACAACAATTTGGATAAAAAACATCCAAACAGTTCGACTATCGAACTACTGGTAGGACTGGATGGAATAAACCGCAACTGGCAGGCTACAGTCCAAAAACCAGATCACCTTGCCCTCTAATGCTATTCGATTCTCATTGTTTGCCGCATTCTAAATTCAAATCACTTTTCCACATAGTATGAGCAAAGTAGAGTTTTGCTCACTGTTTTTACGCGGCAAAAGCGCCCTCTTTGAGCTAATAAGGTGAAAATTGTATTACTTCACGTGTTCGATGAATCGCTAATCATCATTAGCTGGCGTGCGCTTTCCCTCATTGATCAGCCCTCATAAACATACCACTTATTTTTCGGTACAATATCATACTTAATACATAAGTAGTGCCTACAGTTCACTCAACGGATCTAGATATTCGTGAAGTGCCTAGATCCGTTGGGCGAACTGTAGTTAGAGTTGAGGCGTACAAACAGAGTCGTACAATACAACAATACAAGTGTAGTACTTATACCTAAAAAAAAAAAAAACTTTTAAATGTAAAACGCCGACAGACCCGAATTTTGTCGATCTTTGCCGAATGGTAACAGTTTTAAAATCATTAATCATGTGAAAAAAATATAGACGGCAAGAAGTGGTGCCGTGGTCCGGCGAGGCGGTCACCCATCATCGTTATAGCCACTCCAAGCGTCGCTTAATGTTGTTCCCCATATAAACAGTTTAACCCTTATTTGTACCCCTCCATGATTATTTTTGAAAATAAAAAGTAGCATATGTCCGTCCTTGGGGTATAAATCTTTATCCATGCCAAATTATAGCTTAATCTGTTCAGCGGTTTGGGCGTGAAAAGTTTACAAACAGACAGACAGACAGACTGAGTTACTTTCACATTTATAATATCTGTATGGATTGAAATTGAATTGAATAGAATGGTGTTGCGAATTAAATGATTTTTTCCCATCTCAAAAATAAGTGCCCAGCGCGCGCGCCTAAAGAAGTTCATAATTTTGGACAACGAGCAAAGTAGCTCTCGACTCTGATTTCATGAAACAAACGTTACCCAATAACGGGTCAGGAGCGTTTGGACCAACACACCTCAGTTTGACTAGTCTATTGTTAAAGATTAAATGACATTCAACACATTCATGTAAATGTTTTGTTTTTGTGCAGTTTATACTTTCATCCAAATCGAACCTGTTATGTTACGCTTATTTTGCATGTTTCGTTTATTTATGTAAAGAATGTTGTGTCCTAGCCAAACAAACACCGCACGCTAATAAGCAATCGCCACCTTTATTTATTACGCGATGTGATTCAGTAAATTATCTCCAACAAAGTAATCTAAAAAGTGGTAAAAGCAATATTTTTATAATTTTGTAAAATTCGGTCTAGCAGTAGCTAGAACCGTTTACAAGTAAAAATGAAAGCAAATAGAGTACCGAATCACATGGCATCGGTCGCATCGGTCGCTTGTCCGCTTGCGCCGCTCGGCGACGCGCTGACGTGGTGTTGCGCAGGTGTGGTGGTGGCGCGCGCGGAGCTCGACTACGAGGCCGGCCGCGAGCTGACGGCCGTGCTGCGCGCCACGGACGGCGTGACGGGCGCGCGCGCGGACGCCGCGCTCACGCTGCGTCTGCTCGACGTGAACGACAACGCGCCCGAGTTCGCGCACGACGTGTACCGCGCCGCCGTCTCCGAGGCGGCCGCCCTCGGGGACCTCGTGCTCACCGTCACCGCCACCGACCTCGACGAGGGTGAGCACTCTCGACAAGCATAAGAATAATAGGAATCGAGGAGTTTTTGTGATTCCAAAAGATCCCACTCGTTCGTCGGTGCGAACGTGATGATGACAGAGACTGATATGAGATGGAATTTTAAATTTTGCATTCGATGATGGTCGGAAGATCGTGCTGTCGGACGATGTTTCTCGAAACCTTTCCGTCCGCAGGAGCGAACGGCGAGCTGACGTACTCGCTGTCCCCGCTGGAGGGCGGCGCCGACGAGGCGACGGACCTGTTCTCCGTGGAGCCGCGGACGGGCGCCGTGCGCGTGGCGGGCGCGCTGGACGCGGAGGTGCGCGCCGCCTGGCACCTGCGCGTCACGGCGCGCGACGCCGGCCGCCCGCCGCTGCACTCCACCGCGCACATACTCATCACCGGTCAGTCATTTACTTATCTGAAAGCATCACATGTTTTGAGATAAAAAAACCCGTGGCACTCCCCGAGAGTGCCGGCGGAAGTGAAAACTTGAATGAGGTTTCGGTGACGATTCTGAACTTATCGCGAAATTAGAGAAGGTATCATAGTGAGAGCTCGGAGTCTGGATCGCGCTATCGTTGTGTTTTGCGGTTTTTTAATTTTTTTATTGTGAGATCGGTTCAGCTCTGATGTAACGAACCTCACCGCAGTCGACGACGTGAACGACTGCGCGCCGCGCATGGAGCGCGCGCTGGTCCCGTGCGCGGTGTCGCCCGAGGCGGCGCGCGGCACGGCGCTGGCCCGCGCGGCCGCGTGGGACGGCGACGTGCGCGACGCGGCGCGCCTGCGCTACCGGCTGGAGGGCGCCGCGGCCGGCGCGCGCGCCTTCCGCCTCGACCCGCGCACCGGCGTGCTCGCGCTCGCGGGCCCCGGCCTCGGCGCCGCGCCGCGCTCGCTGAACGTGTCCGTGTCGGACGGCGCGCACGCCGCGTTCGCGCGCGTCAAGCTCGCGCTCGCGCCCGCGAACAGCGCGCCGCCCGCCTTCCCGCACCTGGTGCACGAGGCGCGCGCGCCGGAGAACGCGCCGCCGCCGCTGCTGCTGACCACGCTGAAGGCGCACGACCCGGACCCGGGCGAGTACGGCGCGGTCGCGTACTCGATCCCGTCCGCGCGGCTGCGCGCGCTGTTCGCGGTGGACGCGCGGAGCGGCGCGCTCACCACGCGCGTGGCGCTCGACCGCGAGGCGCGCGAGGCGTGGGAGGTGCCGGTGCTCGCGGCGGACGGCGGCGGGCTGCTGGCGCACACGGTGGTGCGCGTGCGCGTGCTGGACGCGAACGACCACGCGCCGGAGTTCCCGCTGCGCGAGTACCGCGCGAGCGTGCGGGCGGACCGCGCGCCGCGCGCCCCCTTCCTGACGCTGGCGGCGCGCGACCGCGACGCGGGCGAGCACGCGCGCCTCTCGTACGAGCTGTTCGAGGCGGAGCCGGGCGCGGACACCGCTGGTCTGTTCCACATCGAGCCCGCCACCGGCGCGCTCTCCTTCGCGAGGGACGCCACGCCGTACGGTAGGTTCATCTCCGTCGGAGCATGCTTCCGTTATGTGAATCTCTCTCACTCGTCGGTTCGGGATCGCTCGGCAGCGTCCCGCAGCGTGCAGGTGTGGGTGCGGGCGCGCGACGGCGGCGGGCTGGCGGGCGAGGCGCCGGTGGGCGTGTACGTGCTGGGCGCGGGCGAGGCGCCGCCCTCGCTGCGCGCGCCGCCGCCCGCGCTGTTCCTGCGCGAGGACGCGCCGCCGGGCGCCGTGCTGGCGGAGCTGCGCGCCGGCGGGGCGGCGGGCGAGGCCGCCCGGCTGCGGCTGGCGCCCGCCGCCGCCGGGCCCGGCCCGTTCGCGCTGGACGCGCTCGGCCGGCTGGTGCTGGCGGCGCGCCTGGACCGCGAGACGGCCGCGGAGCACGTGATCGGCGTGATCGCGGAGGGCGGCGGCTCGCCCGCGCCGGCCGTGCTGGCGCTGACGCGGCTGCACGTGCTGGACGTGAACGAGCACGCGCCCGCCTTCCACTCGGAGCCGTACGTGGTGCACCTCGCCGAGAACGCGCCGCCGCACACCTCCGTGCTGCAACGTGAGTGCCACCACAAGTTTTCCTTTGACCCCGTAGCTCAATAATTTCAATTCCTTGAAAGGCTTTTAAAGGTCGACATGAGTCCAACTTTAAAAGCCTTGATGACATTTATTTATTGTTAAATTTCCCCAGAGTAATAGTCGATACCTCAAAACTGGATACAACATGTCCGTGATAAGTCATAAGTGCGGTATTAAAGTCAGAGCTTTCAGAACTGGATGGCGCTACCGATAGGTGTCGGTGAGCGGTCACGTGACTCGCATGTGACCTTTTCGATGCAAATCCAAGAATTTATACTCATCTCCTCAAAAATGCCCAACGCTCCTAAAGAAGTTTACACTCTGAAAACTTTCTATTTTATCAAAATGTGACTCCCTAACAAAACCTCCGCTTCATAGTGATGGCCGACGACCCCGACGCGGGCACCAACGGCGAGGTGCGCTACTCGCTCGCGCCGGCCGACTCCGACTCGGCGGAGCAGGCGCTGTTCGCCGTCGACCCCTTCACCGGCTGGGTCAGCACCCTGCGCGAGCTGGACCGCGAGGCGGCGCCCGAGCACCGCCTGGCGCTGCTCGCGCACGACGGCGGGTCCCCGCGCCGCTCCGCGCGCGGCACGCTCGTCGTGCGCCTGCTCGACTACAACGACTGCCCGCCGCGCTTCGAGCGCGCGCGCTACTCGTGCGCGGTGCGCGAGGACGCGGCGCCGGGCACGGTGGCCGCGCGGCTCGCGCTCGTCGACGCGGACGCGACGCAGGCGCCGCTCTCCTTCTTCGTGGCGGACGGCGACCCGCGCGCGCGCTTCCAGCTGCGCGCCTCGGGCGAGCTGTTCGTCGCGCGCGCGCTCGACCGCGAGCTGGAGCCGAACCACACGCTGCGCGTCGCCGCCACCGACGGCAAGTTCACCGCCTACACCAGCGTCGAGGTGGACGTGCTCGACGTGAACGGTGAGTCGAGCGAAGCCGGCCGCGCGCCCGAGGCGGCGCGGGCGCTCCCGCTCACCGCCCGATGTGCTCGCAGACAACCCGCCGTACTGCGTGCGGCACCGCTACCGGCTGCGGCTGGCGGAGGACGCGGCGCCGGGCGCGGAGCTGCTGACGCTGCAGACGGGCGACGCGGACGGCGCTGAGCACGCGCGCCTGCGCTACTTCCTGTCCGGCGAGCACGCGCACCACTTCAGCATGGACAAGGAGACGGGGCGGGTGCGCGTGGCGCGCGCGCTGGACCGCGAGCTGGTGCCGCGCTACCGGCTGCTGGCGCACGCGCAGGACCGCGCGCGCGCAGACTGGCAGTGCGCCTCCGAGCTGGAGCTGGAGCTGACGGACGTGAACGACAACGCGCCGCGGTTCTCCGCCGCCACGTACAGCGTGACGCTGCCGGAGGACGCGGAGCTGGGCACCTTGCTGCTGAAGGTGAGCGACCATCCTCCGGCATTCCGTTAAAGTAACAAATATTTATTTCAAGCAAAACATACACATTGAGGATAACAGATTGATAGACGTTAGGAAAGATGTACCTACATAATGCTGACAACAAAATTATTATGTGTTAACGACGGACCTCACACTAGGCTGAGCCTGTATCGTGAGGGCCGAGCTGACGATTTTCAGAGTAAGTTCTTATGTAGTGATTTGGAGGATATTCTAAGTGTCTTCATATGTTGTCGTCATAAAGTCATAAAGTCATTCAGATCTAATAGTGCAGAAATTCCAGATGAAATGTTCCTTGGTAACAAGTCCGCCCAAGGTGGCCAAAGTATAAGCAACTTATTTTCAGAATATTTTCACTCGACCTACAATTCAACGCCCCAAATAGTGTCTTCCCAAGTGGAATCTAAAATTAATCACACATCCCTTAGCTCATTTATTCTCTCGGAGTTAGACGTACTACATGCACTTAAACACCTTGACGCCAACAAGGGCTCTGGTCCTGATTCTATACCACCTGTGCTCCTTAGGACATGTGCATTGGAATTAGCTAAGCCATTACAACTTCTATTTAATAAATCACTGATTTGCGGATTTTTTCCCTCTAAATGGAAGCTCGCGCACATAACCCCTATACACAAAAAAGGGGACAAATGTGATATTGCTAACTATAGGCCCATCTCTATTCTCTCCTCAATTGGTAAAGTATTCGAGTCAATGGTACAAAAAAGAATCTTTCATCTGAAACCACTATTTATACCTCAGCAACACGGTTTCTTACCAGGGCGATCGACCGCATCAAATCTACTTGACTATGTCAGTGACATTACTGAAGCTTTCCATAACTCCCATGAAGTCCATGCAATTTACACTGACTTTTCAAAGGCATTCGATGTTGTCAATCATAAACTTCTAATTCAAAAGCTAGGACACGCAGGTATTTGTGGCTCTCTACTGAGGTGGTGTGAATCATACCTCCAAAATCGCTCCCAACTAGTCGAGAGTTCGTGGCTTTATATCTGCTGCTAAAACTGTCCCTTCCGGTGTACCACAGGGCTCGCATCTTGGTCCTCTATTCTTTCTCGTTTTTGTTAATGACTTGTGTACTACTATAACTTCAAATTACCAAATGTTTGCAGATGATCTTAAACTTTACAGAATCATTACATCTAATAATGATATACTAGATCTGCAAACAGATATAAATAGTATTAACGATTGGTGCACGCAAAATAATATGCTTTTAAATGCATCTAAGTGTTTTCACTTAAAATTCTCAAGAAAGGTCAACCACACTCATGCAACCTACTTTATTAATAATAGCCCGATTACAGAGGTCTCAAGTATGCGTGACCTGGGAGTAATTGTTGACACGAGGTTAGATTTTAGAGAGCACATTGATCACATTACAAAAAAAGGAGCCTGTTTGGCAGGGTTTGTCATAAGGCAAACAAAATTTTTCAAAGACTCTGAAATACCCATAATTCTTTTCAACTGTTACGTGCGAAGTTTATTAGAATATTGTAGTCCTATATGGAGTCCTTCTTATAACGTTCATGTCAATAGTAGGGATGGGCCGAAGTTCGTTTCACATTCGGTTAAACCGAACTTCGGCAGCTTGAACCGAAATTCGGCATTCGGCCGAAATTCGGTTCAAACTGCCGAAGTTCGGTACTACAAAATATAGTAATCAAAAGTACGTGAGTGTCGTGGAACTCGGTTAGAACGAAGCAAAGAGTACTTTTCTATACTGAAAATTTCAAATTCAAATCAAACGCACTTCCGTACTAACAATGTAACAATCTATGGACTGTTTGCGACTGCGCGCTTCGCACTGTGACGATTTCGTGACGTGGCATGACGGTAAAATGGAACGAAATTTTTCTTCCAGCTCCAGCCTGTTTTTCTTCGATACCGTCCGTAAATGAACTTTCACAAAAACACAACTGCTTGACTAAAATAATAAAACTAAACCAGTGACTCTCTACCAACTGAGCAAATGTGCAATCGACGTGGTGGTTAAAACTTTGTAGGAGTACATTAAGTGCATTAAGTATAAGTACTCCTACAAAGTTTCAACCATTCTGTGAGAACAGAAGACCTCCCATCCAAAAAAAAGGCCGAATTTAATTTGTATTTCAGGTGCTTGAATTTTTCAAAAGTTAAGGTAGACTTTTTGACGTTTAAGTACGTTTTAGTTTTCTGATAGACTACGCCCGTTCCCTTGGTCCTAATAGGTAGAATCTGGTGTCCACTGGTTCACCTTTTAAAAGCGGAGAGGACTGTGTAGCTCCCGTTTCCTTCCCATTTCACCCCAGTCAAACATCACGATCGACAAAAGTAAATATAAATCTTACTATACTACGGAACTTATGTTCAAAGAAGGAGGGCATGATCGGACCTCAAATTTTCCACTGATAAAAAATATACCAAGTTCAGTACATTTTAGGGGTAAATAAATAGTTATTATTATTTTTCGGCTTGATAATAAGAAATTACGAATTGCATACGGTAAGTGCCTTCGTAAGCAAGAAATCAGGCTGTAGATCAAAACTGGAAACGATAATTATTTGAGCCAGGTCACAGTTTGTATGGAGACGACCGACGTTCTTTACATCCAAATCGGTTGAAAAATGCGACCTGAATGACAGACAAAAGCATTTTTTTGGCCAATCTCGAAACTGAGACGCTTCGCTCACTCGATCAACTAAAGTCACACACACAGTTAACACCATAAAACGTTAAATCGGACGGTTTTACAGTGTTAACCGTGTGTTATCGATGTATGCCAATTAAAATAGTGAAATACGTCGTATGTACGTACTCGTACACGTACCTTCTGAACAGTCGTAGAATTGAAAATAAGTAGTTGTAACGACAACTCAATCATCCATATTTGTCACACAGTGAAAAGCAGTACAAGCACCACACTCCATCTACTCTAGAAAACTTCAACGATCGCGTAAACAAGATTTGACGTATTTCTTTCGAGAAAATACAATGAAACTAGGTACCTACCGAACTTCGGCCGAAGTTCGGCCGAACTTTTCATTTTCACCGAATGTTCGGCCGAAGTTCGTATTCGGTTAAAACCACATTCGGCCCATCACTAGTCAATAGATTAGAAAGACTTCAAAAGAACTTTTTATATCATCTCGCGTTCGCAAATAATCTCTGTCGCAGTCTTAGTTCATATAGTTCGAGACTATCTCATTTCCATCTGGATACATTAGAACATAGAAGGAACCTATCAGACATTCTGTTTCTATATAAAATTGTAAATGGCATTATTGACAGTCCTAGTTTACTTCAGAAATTTGAAATAATTATACCGCGTCCTTCCAGCCGTCTTCATAATAGAAAAACGTTTTATCTTCCTCTATGTCACACTAACTACGCTCAGCACTCACCAATCTACCGTATGTGTGTGTTTTATAATGATAAATGCCATGAAATTGATATTTTCTTTTCCACAGTTTCTTCTATTAAGAGACTGTTTGGAAGAAACTAATAGGTAGCTCAAAATATAGTTAGGCCTTGACAACTTTTGTTTAGGTTTAAGTTAATATTGTATTTTTTCTTTTTATGTTATTTGTTCAAATAAGCTTATCTCCATTTCGTCAACTAGTTATAATTATCTAAATGCATGCTGTGTTCTCATCGAGAAGGTCGTACACTAGCCTAAGTTATCTCTAAAATTGTAACGAAAACTTCCCAAAGTGTAACAGCCAGTTTTGAGAACCTAATAAAAAAAAAAAAAAAAAAAAAAAAAAATGTTAGAGTCAGTAACCATTTGTAAATTATACGTTTAGCTTCTTACAGCTAATAACTTACAGAGTTCGTCCGCTGTGCTGCTGCTCGACTTGCGTCTTTGTGATGCGTTACGTAGATGTGCCACATCCAAATGTCTTTCATCCCTGCTATTTATTACCCGACTGTCAAAGGACAGGTTGAAGCTTATTACAAGAAAATGAGCCGAGTTTAGACTAGGTCTAACTAAAAAACTGTCCCTACAAAAACGATCTTTAAATACTCGTTCATAGAACTCTTTTTTCCAAACGCCTACGAATTGCAAGAAATGCTACAAGACCTAAGCACGGCGAGCCTCGATGTTGGACTTATGATGCATCGGTCAAAGACGCAAATTATGACAAATAGCACGAAACGTAGGGTCACGGTAGACGGGCAAGAAATACACTATGTCGATGAGTACATTTACTTGGGCCAGTTAGCTTCCTTCGAAAACAGGCAGGACAAAGAGATAGACCGCAGAATTGAAAATGCCTGGAAAAGCTACTGGTCCATGAAGGAGCTAATGAAGGGCGACCTTCCTATGTCACTGAAGCGTCAGCTCATCGATATGTGTATTTTGCCCGTCCTAACCTACGGTGCTCAGTCTTGGTCACTAACCGATTCCCAAGGTTGTAAGGTATTGTAAGGTATACGATTGTAAGGTCTGAAATAAACAATTTTTATTTATTTATTTATACATTTTGTATGAAAGGGACGCGGAAGAGACAAATGTCCCCGCCCCGTCTTCGTCTTACGTCTCTTCTGTCTGTCCCGCGCCCAAGAGTACAGTTCGCCCAACGGATCTAGGCATTTGTAAAGTTAGCCATTTGTCTGCGCAGAACACAATTTTGTATGAAAAAGCGGTCACTGCAGACAAACCGCTAACTTCACGAATGCCTTGATCCGTTGGGCGAATTTAAAGTAAGACAAAAGCTAGATCAAACGGATTTTTAGATTAGGAAGATTCAGATTCAGATATTTTATTGATAACGTTATAGTTACATGTCATAAATTAAATTGGCAAAAAATGTATACCTAAATACATAGTAAAAGATAATAATCTATTTAATTTAACAATTATATAAATATATTAATTAAATATTCTACAAATTTATATTGTACAGACACAACTGTTGAAAAATTCGTCCACTCTATAAAAGGCCCGCTCGATAAGCCATTTTTTTTAGCTTTAATTTAAAGGCTTTGTACCTAAGGCTTTGTTGTTTTTTTTTTTTTTTATCTAGTTGGAAAGAAATAGCTTTGGGAATTTTCCGGCTCCTCTCTGGTTTTCTTCAAGCCACAAGTAAAAATATTAACTTCAGAGAAAATGCTGCTAGGAAAAATCATCATACATATTTGTCATAAGATAAGTTGTAATCAAAAAATGAGAAATCAGCTGTGTGTGAGTCATGTTTTGCACTGTACCAATGTGAAGATTTTTGTTTTTGTCTACACTAATATTATAAAGAGGAAACATTTGTTTGTTTGTTTGTTTGTTTGTTTGTTTGTTTGTTTGTTTTTACATAAAGTCGGTAGGTACCCTACTTGTTTATGTTCTTACATCAAATAACTCATTGGCTTTCATCATCCAAATCCAAACAGATAAATAAGCATAATAAACTTGAACAATCCGAAATAATCTCACATCACTTGGTAAGTTTGTATGTAACACAATTAAATAGTACTTTTCTCTCTGCACAGCACTCTTTTATAGTTTCTCCAATTAATTTAGCGTATTTGTACGGAACCGTACGTGATTAGAGTGGGATGGATGCTGAATTGATACGAACTGGTAAATTAGATAAACTTGCTGTATTCAAGAACTTTACGTTACGCTTATGATTATGATGATTTATGCTGCTAATGAGTGCGAACCGATAGCAGTCCGAAAGTGCACTGACTAGGTAAACCGCGCGATGCACCTCGTGCGACCTACTTAGTCAAATCTGCTTGCTAAGGTGTTCGTGTATCGAACAGTATTCTAATGTCATTTTTATAATTGAACTAGCTGTCCGCCCCGGCTTCGCACGAGTTTATTATAGGTATTTAACAAAAATTTAATAACAACATGGCGGTCCCGGAGCGGGATGTATGATCCTTTAAAGTTTAGAGGTTAATATGTAGGTAAGGTCTAAGGTAGGTATTGGGCAGTAAGGTAGGTTTGGACACCACCGGCAAATCCCCGTGTTAAGCCGGCCATACACCATCATGCCAATCCACCATTAGTCATGCCAATCCACCCCCATACATGGTCAATTCTAACTGATCAAATTCCGATTTGACGATAGGCATGATGGTTTATGGCCGACATGACACGGGGGTGTCCAAACCTCCCTACTGCCCAATGCTCCCCTACCTCCCATATATATTTCATTGATATATTACCACTCCCCTCTCCCATTCCATAGTTCCCAGACACTTTTTAAACTATCATGGTTTTCAACATTTTTAACACAGTTAACGGGATATTTACCATGATTTAATGTTTTTTGAGTTTCCCGATATTTCGGCGCAGTTGCATACGCCATGATCAATAGTATCTATGGTATTAATTATGGTTAATATCCCGTTAACTGTGTTAAAAATGTTGAAAACCATGATAGTTTAAAAAGTGTTTGAGAACTATGGAATGGGAGAGGGGAGTGGTAATATATCAATGAAATATATATGGGAGGTAGGGGAGCATTGGGCAGTAGGGAGGTTTGGACACCCCCGTGTCATGTCGGCCATAAACCATCATGCCTATCGTCAAATCGGAATTTGATCAGTTAGAATTGAACATGTATGGGGGTGGATTGGCATGACTAATGGTGGATTGGCATGATGGTGTATGGCCGGCATAACACGGGGATTTGCCGGTGGTGTCCAAACCTGCCTTACTGCCCAATACTCCCTTAACTACCTTAGACCTTACCTACATATTAACCTCTAAACTTTAAAGGATCATACATCCCGCTCCGGGATCGCCATGTTGTTATAAAATTTTTGTTAAATACCTATAATAAACCCGTGCGAAGCCGGGGCGGACAGCTAGTTCAATTATAAAAGTTGTTATTCTGATACAACCACAATAGTTATTATTTATTATTTATTTATTATTATTAGGAAAACCAACAGCTAAATTAACCTAATTAGGTGAATTTATATAAACAGAAAGCCAATTATAGGTTCTCACGTTTAGAGGTAGCTTAGCGAAAGAAAGGTAGGAACAGAATGAAAGAACAGTTGGACATATGCTATCGCTGACTTTTTTGTAGATATTGATACGTTCTTTAATATTGTAGAACATTTTTTTGTTCTATCATCAATAGTTTTCGCAGCGCACGCGATATGAAGAATTTTATGTTCGAAATTTTTACACCTTTGGTTACATTATTGCAATTTTCATAAGGATCTCTAATTTTTTTGAAAATAATTTATAGCCTATGTTCATTAGAGATAATGTAGGATTCTAATGTTGAAAGAATTTTTCAAATCGGTCCAGTAGTTTCGGAGCCTATTCAATTCAAACAAACAAACAAACAATTAAACAAACAAATGTTTCCTCTTTATAATATTAGTGTAGATGTAGATTATTAAATTATTTATTATATCTAAGAAATGTAAACAAAAGCTCTATTTCTAAACTTTATGCAGGTTAGAAATTTTAGTTGCAGGTTAGAAGTTTAGGTAGAAAATTCACTTGATGGCGACTCAGGAAAAGTTAGATTGCGCTATCGTTGCGTTTTGACTTTGGAACACTTCAAAAACGCGCGCGGCGACTGATCAGATATCATATTGACCATTACCAAGTTTGCCAATATTGCTATCATTTTCTTCAATTCACAATACTTCAATTACTATTGGGATGACTGACTGACAATTTATTTCAAGTTACGTAATAAACCGGTGTCGTCTTAAAGCGTCTTAGTCACGTGACTTTGATAGCTGAATCCAAAGTTTTGTACTCATTTCAAAACTATTTCCTTTATGTCGCTAACGCGCCTAAAGAAGTTTTCACTTCAAAAATTAAAGTGCCTTCCGAGTGTTTCGTCTGCAGGTTGTTCGTTCAGTTCAAAAATGTTGAATATCGGCAGGTGCACGCGACCGACCCCGATCTCGGCGAGAACCGCACCGTGGTGTACTCGTGGGCCGAGGGAGCCGACAGCGGGGCCGAGCGAGCCGACAGCGGGGCCGAGCGAGCCGACAGCGGGGCCGAGCAGAGCCTCGACGCCGGCGTGTTCCGGCTGGCGGCCAGCAGCGGCATCGTCACCCTGCGCGCGCCGCTCGACCGCGAGACGCAAGCGGAACACGTGGCGGTGCTGCGCGCGCAGGACGCCGGCCGCCCGCCGCGCTCCGCCACCGCCACGCTGCGTCTCACCGTCGCGGACGTCAACGACAACCCGCCCGAGTTCGAGTTCCGGGTGTACCGCGCCGCGGTGCCGGAGGCGGCCGAGCCCGGCGCGCAGCTGCTGCGGCTGCGGGCGACCTCGCGCGACGCCGGCCTGAACGCGCAGATCTCGTACGCGCTCGTCGGCGGCGACGACCGGGACGACTTCGGCCTGGACCCGGCGTCGGGCGCGCTGAGCGTCGCGCGCCCGCTCGACTACGAGCGGCGCCGCGCGTATCTGCTGACCGTGCAGGCGGTCGACGGCGGCCGGCCGCCGCTGAGCGACCTCGCGACCGTGAACGTGACAGTGCTGGACGCGAACGACAACGCGCCGGTGTTCGCGCGCGCCACGTACGCGGCGCGCGTGCGCGAGGACGCGGCGCCGGGCGCGCGCGTGCTGCAGCTGATCGCGGACGACGCGGACTCGGGCGCGAACGGCCGCGTCGGGTACTCGATCGCGCGCGGCGACCCGCTCGGCCGGTTCGCGATCGACGCGGACACCGGCCACCTCGCGCTCGCGGCGCCGCTCGACCGCGAGGCGACCGCCGCGTACGAGCTGGAGGTGCGCGCGCGCGACCGCGGCCTGCCCGCGCTGGAGGGCTCCGCGCGCGTGCTGGTCGAGGTGCTCGACGCGAACGACAACCCGCCGGTGTTCGCGCACGACAACTACTCGTGCGTGGTGCGCGAGGACCGCCCGCTGGGGCACACGCTGCTGCGGCTCGAGGTGACCGACGCGGACGCGGCGCCGAACGGCGCGCCGTTCACGTTCGATCTGCAGGCGGGCAACGAGATGGGCGCCTTCCGGCTCGAGCAGGACGGCTACCTGCGCACCGCGCGCCGCTTCGACCACCGCCTGAAGGACTCGTACGAGCTGCGGGTGCGCGTGTTCGACAACGGCGCGCCGCCGCTGTTCGCGGACGCGACCGTCCTCGTGCGCGTCGTCGAACAATCGCACTTTCCGCCGGCGGTGAGCGCGCTCGAGGTGATCGTCAACTCCTACCTGGACGAGTTCCCCGGAGGTCTCGTCGGGCGCGTGCACGCGTCCGACCGCGACGCGTACGACGTGCTGACGTACGCGCTGTCGCCGCCGGAGCCGCTGTTCGAGCTGGACGCGGCCACCGGCGAGCTGCGCGCCGCGCCCGCGCTCGACGTCGGCGAGTACCGGCTGAACGCGACCGTCGGCGACGGCCGCTTCGTGGCGAGCGCGCCCGTGCGCGTCAGCGTCGCGCTCGTGTCGGACGCGGCGCTCGCGGCCGCGGTCGTCGTGCGCTTCCGCGCGGTCAGCGACGTCGACTTCATCCTGCGGCACCGGCGCGGCTTCCTGCGCGCCGTCGCCGAGGCCACCGACGCGGAGCCGGGCGACGTGCTGCTGCTGAGCGTGCAGCCGAGCGCCGAGGGCGAGGGCGAGGCCGAGGACGTCCAGCCGCCGGGGCGCGCGCGCCGGCAGGTCGCGAGGGACCTCGACGTCGCGTTCGCGGTGCGCGCCGGCGGCGGCTGGCTGCCGGCGGAGGCGCTGCGCCGGCGGCTGCACGCGCACGTGGAGCGGCTCGAGGAGCGCGCCGCGCTGGTGGTGGAGGAGCTGGTGCGCGCGGCGTGCGGCGGCTGCGCGCGCGGCGCGTGCGCGGAGCGGGTGGAGCTGCCGGGGCCGGTGCGCGCGGTGCTGACCGAGCTGGTCGCGTTCGTGGCGCCGCGGCACGCGCTGCGCGGCTGGTGCCTGTGCGCGGCGGGGCGGGCGGGCGCGCGCTGCGAGGCGCCGGCGGGCGAGGCGGCGCGCGCGCTCGCGTTCGCCGGCGACGGGTACCTCGAGTACGCGGTGGAGCGCGGGCTGGAGGCGGGCGCGCGGCCGCTCGAGGACGAGCTGGCGCTGTCGCTGCGGTTCCGCACGCGGCGCGAGCGCGGCGTGCTGCTGTCGGTGGCGGGGCGCGTGGACCGCGCGCTGCTGGAGCTGGCGGAGGGGCAGGCGCGGCTGGAGCTCGAGCTGGGCGGGGGCCCGCTGGTGCTGCGCGCGGGCGCCGGGCTGGCGGACGGCCGCTGGCACAGCCTGCGCCTGGAGCGGCGCGGCGCCAGCGCGCGGCTGACGGTGGACCGGCGCAGCGCGGCGGGGCAGGCGCCGGCGCCGCACGCGGTGCTGGACGTGCGCCCGTCGCGCCGTCTGCTGCTGGGCGCGCAGCTGGAGCGGCACGCGCACGCCTCTGCGCCCGAACAGGTACGCCCGCACCCTCCACTCTTCTGATGAACGGAGCTGAGGCAGGCGACAGCGGCAGGTCGTTACGTACAAAACAGTCGTTACGAAACCTTTGCCACGCCACGGTGTCGGTGTCGACACTTTACTTACGTGCGCTCAGATCATAAAACTATCTTCGTAATAGATCTAAAAACTATAACAGTGGTCTGGTTTGGTGTCGACTATACTACCTACAACTTAACTATAACTGGAGTGCCCTCAACGAGGATAACTCCAACAAATAAGAAATCAAAGAGAAATATTACTTAGAATATTCGATCAAGAATTATCATTCTTGATCTGGTATTTTAGCTTAATGTAGGTACCGTTCATCCAAAATCTGTGAACGCAGTTTAAAATATTTCAAAAGGTTAGGGATACTCTTGTAAGAACGTTTTTCTGTAGCTACAACGGTGAGGGTACGTACCTGCTTTCAATGTTCCGTCTTAAAAAGCCAGTTTATATACAGTGGTGGCCATATAGTTAAGAACGATCTGAAATTCCAGATTTTTTTTATCTAAATCATGTCATGTGTGGTTATGTGTTCCTTCTTAGAAGTGACTATTTATGTTATGACATAGCCACACGAATAGAGCAAACGGGACTAGGAATATAAAATAAAATCGCGGACTATTTTCATAACAAATTTCATTTATTCTCTATATTATCAAAATCAAATAGTAATGAAGCTGGACAAATAATTAAGAACGATTTATTAAACTGTTCAAGAAATACTTTTTATGAAACTTAGATTGAATAAATCACACTAGCGTGAAGCGCGTAAGAAAAATTATCAATTTAATACATTTTAAACTAAAATTAATACTTAGTAACATGTCCACGGCTTTTAATTACGGCTTTACACCGACGAGGCATTGACTCTACCAATTTTTGACATTTCGCAAGAGAAATAGAGTTCCATTCTTCTAAAAAAACGTCGTACAGCTCGCTTAGATTGCCACACTGTCGATTAGAAAATTTTTTTTTTACTTCACACCAAAGATTTTCTATCGGGTTGAGATCTGGACTGTTAGCTGGCCAGTCTAAAACGGAGACTGATTGCGTTATTAGAAATTCCTTTACGGATCGTGCAGTGTGTTTCGGATCATTATCGTGCTGAAATGTCCAAATAACCGGAAGCACGTCTTCGGCAACATAAGGTAACATTGTTTCTTCCAGTATATTTTTTTATTGGTATATTGATCCATATTTCCTTCAATCAACTTTACAGGTCCAACACCATGTCCTGAAAAGCAACCCCAAATTTTCACGTTTCCTCCACAATGCTTTAATGTCACCTTTGTGTATTTTGGGTCGAATGCTTTATTCGGAGGGCGTCGGACATATCGTTTTCCATTACAGGCAACCAATTTTTTGCCAATCATGTGTATCAACGAATGTAAGGCTAGTATGGAAAAGTTATGCGATACTGGGAGAAATAAAAAAAATACGTGCAATTAGTTTTACTTGTTACTTCGAAAAAATCTTCCCTTTCATTAAGCGTTCTTAATTGTATGGCCACAACTGTATATACCGGGTGAGTTTTGTCGAGGGGCTTCTGAGGGGAAAATCTAAACGGCTATAGTTATGGAAAAACGTTGTTAGTCACGGGTTCGATTTTGATAAAATTAAGAAATGCATAAAAAAAAAGAAAAGTTTTTTTATTTATATTTCTCAATAAATTATATAATAATATAACATATTTCACCAAAACATTGGCATGCAAAAACATTTTTAATTATAAATTACACAAATCATGGATGTCAACAGAGATCATCGGTGACTCCTAACAACATTTTTCCATAACTACTTATAGCCGTTTAGATTTTTCAATTCCAATCTGTCAAAACTCACCCGGTAGAATAGATCAGTAGATAAGATCGTGCATCTTCGGGTGCGCAGGTGACGTACGGGTTCGAGGGCTGCATGTCCGAGCTGCGATTCGGCGGCGCCGCGCTCCCTTACGAGGCCGGCGGCTCCTCCTCGGACGGGCGCGTGCAGCTCGCGCGCCGCGTGCGCGTGCGCGTGGCGGCCGCCTGCCCCGCGCTCGCGGCGCCCGGCGCCTGCGGCTCGTACCCCTGCCGGCACGGAGGCACCTGCCGCGACCTGCCCGACGGCGGCTACGCGTGCGTGTGCCACGCGCGCTTCTCGGGCGCCGCGTGCGAGCGCGACACGCGGCCGTGCGCCTCCGCGCCCTGCCTGCACGGCGCCGCGTGCGCCGCCAGCGCGGCCCCGCCCGGCTACAGCTGCGCCTGCCCCGCGCCGCTGGCGGGCGCGCGCTGCGAGCGCGGCCGGCACTGCGCGCCCGGCGTGTGCGCGCACGGCGGCGGCTGCGAGGAGGGCGACGCGGGGCCCTCGTGCCGCTGTCGAGGCTACTACGGCCCGCGCTGCGAGCTGGACGTGGACGAGTGCGCCGGCGAGCCGTGCCTGAACGGCGCGACCTGCCTGAACGAGCCGGGCTCCTTCCGCTGCCTGTGTCCGCCGGACAAGACCGGTGAGCGTCCACGCCCCACACCCCACACCCCACACGTTGATGAGAACCATTCGGGTTCGTTTCTTTGATGAAAAATCAACGAACCTTCCGAAAACCACGAAACGCTGGAACAATTTACCTCCCCCAGTTAGAAACTCCTACTAAACTATTTACTCTTTTAAAAAATCATTCAAGACACAAGTTCAATCTCAAAGATGGTCGTTCTTGGCGTAATTTCTATACCTACTTAACAATATTTTTTTTTCATTTATATTGTACTAAATACCTACCAATTCATATTATATTATATTTTATAATTAGATAAGATGTACACCTAAATTAGTAAGTAAGTTAAAAGTACTTACCTGGATTTATATATTTTAGTTTAAAAAAGTTTTAATTTTAAAGCGATGTACACACGTGTACAGCTACTGCTGCACATGAGCTTAGCTCACGGTGCCACAGAACACCAGCGCTGCAGCACCTCTAAGTTGCTGCAGCACACGCTGAGTGGTGTCCATTTTTGTGTCTAGTATTAAATGTTAGTATAGTTCCTGATTGTATTTTATGCTTTATGAAACACAAAATAAATGTTTGTATATTGTATTGTACTGTATTGTCTTACCCTTGGTCGTCCTCTCCGCAGGCATGAACTGCGGCAACCCGCTGTACTCGGACGCGGTGACCGCGGGCGGCGCGTCCGGCGCGCGCGCGCTCGGCGAGCTGTGGCGCTGGGCGCTGGCGGCGCGCTGGCCGCTCGGCGCGCTGGCGGCGGCGCTGCTGCTGCTGGCGCTGCTGGCGGCGCTGCCGCTGTGGCTGCGCCGGCGCCGCGAGCCGCCGCCGCCGCCGCGGGACAAGCTCGGCGCGCGCGTCTGCAAGCTGTCCAACCTGGAGGCGGTGCGCCGCGAGCGGCCCGCCTCCTGCGCGGAGCCGCCGCCGCTGAACAACGTCGACACGCTGCGCAGCTACGGCTCCGCGGGCGACGAGCTGGAGGGCATCCCGCCGGACTACCGGCGCAACCTCAACATCGACGCGGACCGCAAGCCCTGGTCCGAGCAGATGCACCTGCACACCTTCGTCGACAACAAGATCTACAACGGTGAGCGACTCGCCCTCCCCCTCCGCCGCTGCGGCCCGGCCCGGACTGACGCTCGTGTCCCCGCAGACCTGAAGGGCGCGCGCTCCCCGGCGGCGCGGCGCGCGGGCCCGCCGGGCGGCGAGCTGGTCGGCGGGTACCACTGGGACTGCTCCGACTGGTGCGGCGGCGGCGGCGCGCTGCCCGGCATCAGCGAGGTGGCCGGCTCCGAGCGGCCGGACTCGTCGTCGGGCGCGTCGCCCCCGCCCCCGCCGCAGCGCGCGCTGCCGCTCGACACCGACTCCGCGCCGGACGAGCTGGACCTGGACCTGGACCTGGACGCGGACGAGCCGCGCCCCGACGACGGTGAGTGTCGGCCCGCGGACGCCGCGCGACGCCCGAGCGGACGATGACCGGCGTGCTACCGTTTCAGCGTCGATGTCGCTGCTGCGCGGCGGGCGCTCGGGCCGGTCGACGGGCAGCCTGATCACGATGCTGGGGTCGGGGTCGCGCGCCTCGCTGCTGGCGGCGCGGCTGTGCGAGCTGGAGGAGTCGGACGCGGAGGACGCGGCGGACGCGGCGGACGCGGCGGGGCACACGGCGGTGTGACGCAGGGCGGGCGCGCGCCGGCCCCGCGCCGCGCGCGCGCTCTGATCGGATGGTGCTCCGCTGCGGTCTCATATCAAACCTTGAACTGTGCATTTATATCGATAGGTCCTTCTAGGCTACAGAGATGACTAGGATATATTTTTATAAAGTGTGTTACGAGCGACCGTGCGACCGCGCGTTGTGCGCCCGATCGCCCGACGACCGGCTCTCGACCCGCTGCGGACTCCCTTTGTACTTTACTGATATTTTAAACTACACTTAGATATCCTATAGCTACACTTGCTCGGATAAACTATCCTATACTTTTAAGAAATTAAAATTCAGAGTCCCTTCGTTTTGTTATAAAAGCGCTTGAGACGCAGAACTTTGTTTTTGTAAGTTCGAACGATTCATGTTTCAAGTTTGAACTCATTTTAAGTATTTGGTTCCTCTGGTGGTAACTCACAGATACCTACCTATTGCTAGGCTGCGCACAGTGCGCACGTCGACCGAGCAGGAGTCACTGTATTTACCGTATAACACAAAGAATGTATTCAGATAAACAGTGAGTCTGTGTACGTATATGTGAGCCTTGATGGGGCAGATAATACGCATGTGTGTGCTCTTTCTCGCAACGCTAGCGCTAGATGTTTTTGTAAATGTACTGTTTAATTTTTTAATTATAATTTCATATTTACGACAATTTTATTCTTTATTGTAAGTCAGTCAATCCACGATAGAAAAAAAATTTGTTGGTACGTCCAAAATGTAACGGTTGTTTTTAGGGTTCCGTATCTCAAAAGGAAAAAAAAAAACGGAACTCTTATAGGATCACTTTGTTGTCCGTCTGTCTGTCTGTCTGTCAAGACCCTTTATCTCGGGAACACGTGGAGATATCGAGTTGAAATTTAAACTGTATACTCAGGTCTACGGTCCCTTTAAGATGTGAAAAAATCTAATTTCTAAGTTAACGCAAAAAAAAGATACAGCCGTTTATGCCGCAAAAAACGTGTATTTCGACAGTCATGGAAATCTAAATTCATAGGGTACTTCCCGTTGACTTAGAACTATGAAATTTGCCAAGTAGTATCGTCTTAGACTACAAGTACAGGGAAACATCTGAAAACCGTATATTTTTAGTTAGATCACAAAAAAACGACCTAATGCAAGGAATGGGAGTCGAAATTTTAAAGTGACTAACTGTGTCATGTTTGGTATCGTATGAAAGGGCTTCATTAGCACAAGCTAAAACAGATTTTTAATATTTTTTACAATTTATAGTTTTCGATTTATGGCGAAAATTAGGGTTGAAAGTTTGTATTTTGACCAACATTGAGCAATGCTTGGCGCGACCCTATTTTGGATGGGTGACCGCATGACGACTTTTTGCACTCTAGATTTTTTATTTATTTATTATTATTATTATTAGATAATAGTACGGAACCCTTCGTGCGCGAGTCCGACTCGCACTTGGTCGGTTTTTTATATTACACCATTGATATTCAAAGTCAAAGTCAAAAAACATTTATTCAGTAGGACCGCTGGGATCACTTTGAAATTCGATTAGAATATTTTTTACTCGTTTAAGATGAATTTATGTCACGTATGTATGGCTGAGCTCTGAGCTCCTTACAATGTCATGTCCTACGGCTGAGCTTTTCAAAATCGCACTTATACATTTTGTGCTGGGTGAAGAATGAGACAGTAAATGTTATGTCCAGACAATTTTATATAGATACCACACAGAAACAGCTTGTTGGCTTAACCCACTATCTCAGATTGGTTAGTAATGCTTTTAATTGGTTTCGAACTGACATAAATTATTGTTTATTTTTTGTAATGTAATTGGCAAGTACATTATTCATTTATTAGATCGGGTATTTTAATGTTGGCGTACCTATGTTTTCATTAAGTACCTAATTACTTAGATAAGTAGGAACTCAAATGAAATGTGAACTCATAAATAATTATTATATGTAAGTTTAATGTGGTTTAATGTTACTTACAATATTCCAATGAATGCAAATAAAACATGGACTTAATGATTTAATTAGTTTCAAGTGATGTAATTTTGTTTGATTTAGTAGATAGGTACCAAATGAAGCGTGTATGTGTGCCATGTGTCATGTGCCACGTGCCATGTGCCATGAAGGAGCTTCCATGTTTTATTTGTACGGCACTGCTGCTGCTGCTGCAGTCCAATCTCTAAGAATAATTTATAATCATCAATCATGCATCATCTTACAATGTATTTGATGTTAATTAAGATATATCTGAAATTAATACTTAGTTTATAACTTATTAAACGATCATGGTTATCAAATCAACAGTTAACACAAATGACGGGATACCACAGCACTGAGTTTGTCACTTACCTACCGTGAGTTGCCGTGTCTAGTATTAATGCAAGGTCAATCCCTGATAGATTAGTAACCTTATGGGAAGTCGTGTAGTAAGATAGTCGGCGGACGGGCCAACAACCGCGGTGTGACGTCGCAGACTGTACATTTTTATGTAATAAAATATTTATTTAAAAAAACGTGTACCTGTTGACACTGGGAAAACCAATAAAGATGGTTAAAAACATTTTGTCTGTTGTTTGCTTATTAATTACAAA